>JANTPZ010007048.1:0-13537 GCA_025593235.1 Vachellia pachyceras | reverse complement strand
CCAAGCTCCCTAACCAATAATCAATCATAAATATTCAAGGTCTTACATCTCATTCTCTTTTAGCTGAGAAAGGCACTCATCCTTTTGTTCTTCAAGCTTAATTCCCACGTCCTGTAGAAAAGAGCAAGTGATACTAAAGTAACAAAGCAAAGCATAGGGAGAGAATAAAACTCATTTCTTACAATGACTACTGGAAGTTCAGAGTAAACATTATAGGTTATTGATTTAAGTGATTAAAATACTGATTGATGGCAGTGCAAAGGTGATTTCTTCTCCCTAATTAATCGGTATGTAATAAAAGACAGATTGTGTTTAAGCTCTACATCCTTTTCTTCCACTCAATTATTTGTATTCATTACCTCCTCTATCTGCATTTTCAGCTACCCATCAATGTGGAGGCAGAAGCTATTTTTCTGCTAAGAAACAAAATTAACTAAATATGGCTTTGTAGAAGTAGAAAACATCTATTTTTATCTCAGTAACAATTCCAGCCAAATCACAATTTTCACGAACAATAATTGTGATAGCAAAACATTACAACCAGTGGCGGACTCAGGACCCAGACTCAGGGGGTGCAAACTATTTTTTTAATAGTAAGTTTAACATAAGTGAGATTAATTCTTAATATGTTTTGAGAAGAATTTGAGAAAAAATTTAGTGGGTTCAAAATTAGTAAATGAGTGGGTGCAAAATAAATCACATAGTACTAATATATACCTAATTTTCCGGAAGTCAGGGGGTGCGGCTGCACCCGCTCGGTATAACATGGGTCCGCCCATGTTTACAACCAAAGACAAACTGGCATAGAACTATGCTTTTCCCCCTCTTACTCCTTGGAAACTATTTAACTTAATTTCACCTTCAACTTTCAGTTTACATAAATGCGCATAATAGAGGACTATGAAGAACAGAACGTTTAAAAGGGGAAAAAAATTCTGTTGTCATTTTGCCTTTAGTGTCTTTTAAGGGTAAAAGCAGGCCTATTGAATCATCTGGGAGTATACCCCTCTCATCGATCAACCTTGGACTTCTTATCTTTATGACTTGGTAAACAAGAAAACAGAATTTATTGATCAGATGAGAGAACAATGTCAGAAAAATACAAAAAACAAAATAGGAGATCCTCCCCAAATAAAGCTAAGACCCTCAGAGAAGGCATAAAAATAATCCTCTCCCAAAAAAGATGTGATAGAAAAAGCTTTTACTAAAAAACAAATTGCATTGTCTACCAAAACAACAATAGAAAGAAAGAAAGAAACTGCATTAAATTTGACATACCATAGTGGAAGATAGAAAGCTCAGTATACCACGTGTATGTTACTTGAGACTATAACATAGACTTTGAAGAAAAACAAGAGACAAGGGTCAGACCTTGATTGCATCTTGGAACTTAGCTGATAAGTCCAACCTCAAATTTTGTCCCTCAGTAGACACACGTTTGCATTCTTCCTGAAAATTAACAAAACAGACAAAGTCTTTCCATTAAGAAAGCCATGGTGTAAAGCCTGAAGTTAGATGAAACAAGATCTAATACAACTTTTTCATGATAATATTGAAAGAAAACAGACAAAAGGACTAAAGTAGAGAGAATATCGCATTGGGATGTAATTGGAAACTCAAATCCATTCCATATGAAGATTTTTAGTTGTTAACATCATACTAGCCAAACAAAAGCATTAATAACATTTTGGTTGGTTCCCATCAGATGTGCACATATGAAAAAAAAAAGAAAAAAATAAAAGGGAGGAAGCCAGATTAATATAATATTGTCCCTTTTATCCATTGATCATTTCTTCTTTCATCATAATTTTTTTTTGCTTCAAAATAAAACCGGCCATTATGGTTTTTCATGTTTTTTAATATCAGGCCAGCTCTGACGTGATATTGTTTTGGCCCAACACGTTCAAGCATCTCATCCCCAGTTCGGCTGGGCCACAAGCAGTGATTTGTAGCCCAAAGCCCCAAAGGGTTCATAGGGCTGGACATTGGGTGGGGGTCGAACCCAGCATGCAAACAACCTAAAGGTAGCAGAGAGACAGATGATACACTGATCCATTAAAGAGGAACTAATTTCTAACTTGGATAATGGATCCCACAACCAGGTGTTTTAAGTATCCATATGTTAATAAAAATGAATGCAAAACCAACCAATCCTGAAGTCAGCCCATGAGTTTAAGCATGACTATATTATGTGCAGATAAGAAAACCTAGATGGCCTAAGAGGACATTTGTAAACTCATGCATCAAGTATGCCATAATGAAGCTAGTATACATTTAGAAAAATTGGCATTGCACAGAAAAGAATTTACTGAATAGAATAAAGAAATATATTGTAAAACTGTATGGATGTTTGGAAATAGTCAGAGAGCTAAATTCATCAAGAGAAGACTATAATTCTACACTTTGAAGCCAGGTGAGAAGGCTAAAAAAGTTGCATTCTCTCTGTAATGAAGAACAAAGAAGCTAAGAGAGAATGCAGATAAGGACACAAGTAAGACAGGTTTCATTTAGTTTACTGACTAGTCACGTTGCAATAGAAATATTTGTTTCAACCGATATGGGTGGTTGATAAGGAAATGTTTTAAACAGTGTTTGTCACGTAAAAATCAACTTAACATGTTTACGCACATAAAAGATGGAGATATGATTACAAAATGTATGACAGGAATGGGAAGGCGGCTCAAGTAAGTAGGATATTGAAGAGGGGCGTAGAGGGGGGCCATAGATGCTACAAATAGAAGACACAAGAAGCACTATGGACAATGGTGCAATATTAGCTCCAACAGAATTGAATTGTAAAACCGAATACACAAGGTGATTTATTTAGAGGGTTGAAGTTACCAGCAAGTTTTGCATGTCTAATCAACATATCATAAGTACATAATATGATATATGAAAGGCAACTGCTGTTTGAGTAAACTGCATCTGAAAAACTATACAATCAGTTTGGGTGCTATAGAGACATACCATGAGCATTTTGTTTTGACGCTGTAGCTCCCTGCACAGTGACTCAAGCTTATCTCGAACAGCAAGGGCTAAAAATTAAAAGGCAAAAAAGTTCATGGGCAAAATATAGCCACAACATAGTTACAGATCATATCTTGCCACAGATTATTTCCAAACAAAATTTTATAACATACCCTTACTCAACAACAAAAATGGGGATACTTAACCACCTTGGTGGTGGGACAAAAAATTAATACTTGCATAAGAGAGAGCAAATATAAAAGTAAAGCAGATTGACTATGTCGCAATTATGGCACCTATAATGAAGATAACGTCAAGTTGTCAATTACAACAGCAGTACATGATTGTTGCAAGTATCTTCAACATAAAGCTGCAGTGTTTAAATCCCTAATATTTTAGAAACCAATAATTGTTTTTGCAGTAATATCCTCCATGATATCCAAATATATTTAGAATTGATTACTTTGTTAGCAGATTCTATTTTTGTAGGATAACAATCTGATCTGCAAAGGACCTTACCATTTAATTATACACATATGTGCACATCAACCACAAGCTTTATCCCACTTGATAGGTTAAGCTATATGGGTTGCACAGCACCATTGTGTTATATCAATAACCAAATCTTCGGCTATATTGTTAACTAAAAAGTATGCACATATGTGTGAATAAAAAAAACAAGGTTAGATACTTCTGTCCGATCTGAACCTTCCTTGCCATTAATACAGTACTCATGCAGGAAAAACCCTACTTTGTTCACGCACACTGATATAATAGAAGAAACTAAAAAACTCAAATAATTGTATCAGAAACTTCCCAACCATTCAAAAGTTGATTATTATTTTCTGAATAAAAGTGGCAAGTCACAAACTTGAAATAGCACAATTAACTATGTGGAGCATTCTCCACAGACTCTTATCTAGTCTCAAAGTATCTATACAAGTCTAAAGGACCATTCGTCAGCAGATGTGGGTCTTTTACTTCAACATACCTTCGGCCTATGAAAACTGGACCAATTTGCATCCCTCATCTTACTCAATTTCAAGATCAAAAGGTAATTATCAAAAGCTGAAAATGTTATGTTGACATACCTGCATCTCTTTCTGCCAATACTTGTTGATACTTCAGTGTAAACTCTAATAACTCCTTTTCTGACTTAAACATACGCTTAGAGCTTTTCCGCTTTGTTTCAGCAGGTTCCTGAAAAATTAAGTTCACTTGAGATTGTTGTTACTCAATATAGGGAGGTAAAAGGAGAGATCAATGACAAATACAAATGATCAACTCCCTAGGGTTTCACTGTTAAAGCTCCTTTCCTCTACCAGCTATAAAGCAAAATTTTTTATTTTTGGTTCAAAGGAGAAATTCTTGCATACTTCAAGAGCACCATTGTCATTGAGCTGACTTTGGTTCAACTAAGTGCCGCTTCGAACTCGTGACTTGATGGGTGCAAATAAATGCTATCACCATCAAGCCAAGACTTCAAATGACTATAAAGCAATAGTTACTCAACACTTCTCGTCACTATTCTTTTGTAATACACTACTTGATTCTCGAAAGTTCAAGGATCCCACTTAGTTTAGAATTTCACCAAATGTTTCATCAAGCATACATTCTCACTATACATGGACAACCTCTCCTCATGCGTTGACAAGAAAAGAATAAAAATTTAATGTAAATTACAATTGAATCCCAGCCTGCTATCTGCACATAGTTACCATGGGTTGTAACAAGAAAGAATGGCAATCATGAAACAATAATAAAGCATCATGAAGTCAATCAGACATACTAATATAACTCAATAATATAAACAACAAAGTCATTGATATCAAAGTTGGATTCAATAACTTAGAAGATATAGAGGAAAAATAAATTATATGCTGGCCATTGAGGTGTCAATGTGCGGAAATCAACAGAGTTGGTTCACTAACAGGTTTTTTTATCTTTGAAGAATCAGCAGTCTCTGATGAATGTGAATCTTTTGGAGGTATAACTTTCATTTCCAGACAATCACCAGCGGCAGCAACAGCAATGAGCAATAAGGGCAACAAAACCATGTCAGACTCAGAAAATAAAGCTGTCAGGTAGAGGAATAAATACTCAAAATTAAAACAGGGAGATCCGCCAGCAAGTGTTAGAATGGATTTGTATACACTGGCAAGCCTAACTGATTCATTTCATCAAAGCACAAAAAACAAACATGCTATTTGCTCAAGCATACAAAGAAATCAATACTTCAATAGACTGTTTCAGTTTACTAAATCATATCAAAGGTTTAGAAGATATAAGACATGGTACAAGGGCTACCAGCTCAAACGAATATAAGAAATGTTAGTCAACGAATTCTGCTATTTGAATGAGTGAGAATTCCATGGATAAAGATAATGAAGGGACTTGTGTTACTTGAGGCCAAATTCAATCCACTTACATGAATAAAGATAAAAGCATTGGCTTCAGATGATCCGTTTTTGCCAAAATTTTGTAAGATAAAACTTCTTATAAGTAAATAATCATTAAAAATCCATCAATGGCAACCCATGTCCCCAGCAGTATATTTAATACAAAACTGTCTACCATGAGAAAATGAAGAAAAATAAAAACAGCATACCAACAAATAAAAGTTATATGCCATCACCATGTATTAGACTTCAAAACATCAATAGATGAATCCTTGGCACAAGATGAAGAATGATAATATAAAAATCATAAAGAAATTTCTCAATTCAAGATCAAGATCTTAATCACAAATCTTCCATGATGAGTAAACCCAATTAGCATGTAGTTACAGTTACAACATCTATGTAAAGAGTGAATATGCAAGAGAAACTGTATTTACTTCTTTCAGAATTTTGATGTTCTCCTTGTTGATCTTTCACCTCACTGCAACTGGATAGTGGAGCCTTGGAATCAGAATCACCCACAGAGGGTGTAACCTGTGTACTTTCCATCTGCTGCATCAAGCTACTACAGGGAACCTCCACTGAACAATCTGATGTACCAAATTTATGAAGTTTAGATATGGGAATAAAAGAAGTTATGCATTGACCACTGGTATTCCATACCATGATTGTTTTGATATTCCTTTACTGCCAACTCATTTGATGAGTCATTAGAATGGCCAACATCTGACAAATCACTCTCCTTATGATTATTCAGCAGCTTCTCCTGCTCTGGTTTTGGAGTTGGAGGAGCAAGAGGCTCTGCAGTGCTATCAACAAACCCATCTGGCAAGGAATCCACTTCAGGAAGCTGATTGGCATTCTGATTCTGCATTTCACCTACATGTCAAACATCCTTTCTTCAAATTACTTGAATACAGCAGATGCAACTTCTAAAATTATAATTTCTTTCAGAGATGTTAAGGAAGCATGCAAACCAAAGGTATGACTGCTTCTGAAATTCTAACTACATCACTGTGTTGCTTTTTTATTTTATTACAATATGCAAAGATGAATAATTGGCCAAACACCTATGCTGTTTTCAAATTTAATCTGGGATTCAAGTATGTGCCACTTAACAACTAAGCATTTTGTAACCTGTATCAAAAAATCTTCAATAAAAGTTTAAAAAGCAATCTAATGAGTGCTATGTGATATTTCTTCCTTGAATAGCTTCCAAGTGTGAGATACAATTTCAACACGTCAATCTGAGTGGAAATGAAGAATAACGCTTAAAAAATGGGAAGTGTGCGAGAAATTTTGAGGATTAGCACCTTGGCTGAGAAACACTATTAGTCAATCAAATAGTTCAATATCAAGGAAACATCCACCAAGGTCCCCCCGCCCCCAAAAAAAGCAAAAGAAACACTCAAAGAACGAATCAATTCCAATACTAAGAAGAGCAACCACATTTCATTTATGTATACTTCTCCCTTATAATCAGTCAAAAGTGATACAAGACTGCGTTATGAATGAACAAGGAAAGGGAACATACTTTGCAAAATATTAAACAAAGCAACTCTTATGAGCTGGGTATTTAGCTCTAAGTATCCTAAAACAAACTATCAGCATGATGTACGATAATAGATATACTAACCAAAGTGGAAATATAAGTGATATGCACCCCAGCCCGTTTCCAACCACCTCCTCAAAGGATTGGCTAAGATTATGAACGATAATGTAATGATAGCATAACAGGCATGATACACAAGTGCATTTGACCTCCGATAATTCGTTTTGGGTGAAAATAACGCCTAACTTCTGCCCAGGAGGCCAGGACTAATCATTGCGGAACACTTAAAACGCCTTATAGGTTATGGTAAAGAACGTGTTATCACATTTTACCTTATTACAACGTAAGATCCTCATTCCATTAGGATTGCTGGAATGAAGCCCAGAAAATTTAAACAGGGAAAACAGAAGTCGTTTACAAAGTCATATTTCAGTTATTAAATGGTCGACTCTAGATGATTAATGGTGAAAGAAATTATCTTTTGAATGCATTTGATGTTCTGTTCATGGAGCTTTCAAAGGAGCTTCTTCTTCACGGATATGAATAGGTGTTTGGCTGCATTTTATGTAATAAAATTCAAGTGCTACTTCTCCTCCTCCCTCCCTCTCTGCCTCCCTATCTGTTCTTTTTTTTTATCCAAATTCAGTTCAATGCAAGGTAAGCACTTAGCAGTACAAGCTGTTCGCCCAAAAAAAAATACCAAATGAATCTTGCTCACCGCTCAGAAACCAAAGGAAAAATCGGTAGCACTCGTTAATGGTTAACCCACAAACTAAATAGCTAAAATCCAAACACATACACCGAGACGGCTAATATGCTATGACGAATGGCATCATCAAGCGATCTGGGCGATTCAGGACCAGAGCTACAAAGATAAACACAAAACACACACACACACACACACACAGAGACAAAGGCGAAGAAGAAATTCGAGATATTATCAGGCATATACTGAAGAAATTGCTTTAGTTGCTCACACGGAGGTTGTGGCGCTGCAACTTAAGTTGGCAGCAGCAGTCGCAGTCGCAGGCAGCGTCTTCAGCTCTGAGTAGAAGTTTTTAAAGGAACATCCTTCTCCTCCGCTACACTGGGCTGCTACTAACGTCGCCTCCATTACTTTGGTTTCTTTTTCCTTTTTCAGTTCAAGGGCCAGCTTCGTTAAAAGAGACGGAGGAGGTCTAGCTAGTGTTGTTTGAGACTTGGGAGGAAAATGCATTTTTTCACTATAAAATAAAATAAAATTAGCCTCTAAGTTTTACATTAGATAATATTTTTATAAATAATATTTTATATTTAGAATCATGGATAATAAAAAATAGAAAAAAATTATTGAAAATCTCCGATACAAAATCCATTGATAAAAAAATTTAATGACTTGCTATTTTTTTTCACATGCACACCTAAATGTATGTTACATACGAGTTTCACCCTCTTAGGAACCTAGGTTTTCAAGTGACTTTATACAATAAATTTTGTTTTAGGGAGGCTTTTTCATAATTTGTTTTCAGAAAATAAGTATTTGTATTTATTGTGTGGAAAATATTGTTATTTAACATGGAACCTTGGATGTAATTTTGTAGCAAAGATCAAGACAGGCTTGATAACGAGAAATTTATTTTATAACAAGAAGTACCCTTATGCTCTCTTTTTTTTTAATCGAAATAGGTATCCTTGCTGAGTTATAGATAACAAGAAGTGCCCATAATTGATAGGCACCTGCCAATAGATTGTCAAATGGATCAAGTACACTATATCTGCTTTTTTTTAATTGTTATTGCTACTTCCTATTATTAAAATACATGCAATTTCATATGAAATATTTTCTGTTTAGTTTCAATGCTCCGTCCCTGAAGATGTTTAGTAAATGCTGATTTGTGTTCTGTTCTGTGTTAGGGGCATGTACTGATCATATCCTAACACTTTAAGGTTTGTTTGGTTCGCTCGTTTGGGCAACCACAATCCATTCTGTGCTTACCGAGACAAAATTCCTATCACATATTTACCTCGGAATATGTGTTCGTTCTTCCAACGAGCTATCCAAACAAGCCCTTAGTTTGTAGCTGTGGACTCACAGACACGGACAAAAGTTGGTTTGCATTATCCTTTTCTTGTTCAGTTAGTTGGAGGTAGAGTTGGTGATACGGGTTAGACTCACAGACCCATCCTGCCAGCCATTTCTTAGTGGTTTAGCCAGCAAGCCAGGGGACGAGCTCTCCCAGACAACCGTGGTGAATTGACCCATTTTCCCAACTCTAGTTAGAGGCTTCAATTTAACTATTGATTTGGATATCTGTAAAATTAGAATTTGTAGTATATTATACCCTATTAGTTATTCTTGACGGATTCGGGCTGGCTAAAAGCTAGCCCAGCTTGGGACTGGCTCTCCCATCCAACTATGGACTAACCCGCTTTCTCAACTCTAGTTGGATGCTTTAATTTAACCATCAATTTGGATATTTGTATTTACAGTGTTATGCCCTGTTACTTATTCTTTCTTGTTAGTTAGTATCAAGTGTCTGTGTTGTTATGTCAGCTTTGGAGCCAAAAACTGGTCCTTACAGATGCAACACGTGAATATGTGAAGCTCTTTTACCATATTCAACAGCTTCAATTCTTTTACATTTCAGAGGCCGTGAATCCATATAGCTGTTAATGGGAATGGATCATATCGTTACACCAAGCAAATTGCATCACAGCCAAACAAAATGCAATGAATTAACACTCAAGCTCAACAATGTATATGAAGCAAGATTGTCAGAATAACATAGTACGAATAAAAACATGGTAGAAAAGAAAAATAACAATAATGAATAAAAAATAACAGACTTTAGTGATTCAGATAACACTTACAACGGTTATAAATTTAGTCCCTAGGTGAACTGATTTTCTTGTCCAACATGTGTAGTGTGCATCAACATTAAAATTAATAATTTATCAATAAAAACAAAGAAAAGCTAATATTTACAACCTCCAACATTAAAAGAATATGTGGCATTTTTCACCCTAAATAGATGGATTATTGTAAATAAACTTAATTTTTGGAAACTTCATGAAAAATTGTTGATGGTAATTGGAAGCTCATTTTTATTAGTTTGAGGAACCAAATTATAAGTTAATTAAGAGTTAGGAACTAAAAGATTAATTTTCCCTAAAAGTTAAAGAGATGAAATTGCATCAAATTAAAAGGATGAGGGACAAAATTGCACAAAAAAAAAAGTTTTAGAGTGCTAGATGTATTTGAGAAATAAGATCAAGGTCATATTTACTACTCTTCCCAAAAATAAATACTACTTTCATTTTTAAATATAGTAACTGATATACGGTTTACTTTGGTTTTCAATATAATTTTTTTGCTTTGAAGATGTCAAGTCTAGAAGAAATTTAAGTAAGAAGTTGGAAGAAAGATTGGTAATGGTGTGGCTTCTTCCTTTTGGTCGACAATTGGTAGGAGCTTATCAGACCTCTAATTCTGGGTTATGAGGATAGAATTGACAGAAATGAACATATGGTTGATTAGGTGTTGCGTGATGGAGAGTGGAATCTAGGAAGATGGAGTTGTGGTTCCCACCCCACATCATTGATCTATGACATATTCGCACCCCCTAGAGAAGAGATAGGAAAGGATGAAATATATTGGTATCCATCAACTGAACCTATTGTTTCCTTTTTGCAGGTATACGTCATGAATGAGATGCCATTTGGAAGATTATCTGGAGATAACATGGACCTGAAGAACTTAAATCTTTCTTGTGGTTAGCAGTAAATGGAAGAACTCACACAACTTAGCTGCGAATGAAATGAGGGTTGGAGTCAGTTGTTGCTTGCCCTTATGGCAATGAGCAAGAGGAAGACCTGATGTATATTCTCCATGACTGCCTCAGGGATGCGGAATGTTGGAGAGCTATGGTTAACCTCAACAAATGAGGAACCTTTTTTTTTCTCTCTCCAGGGAGTTGAGTGGTTTAGATGGAATTTTACAGGAAACATTGGCTGCCGAAAAGTTGGAAACATTTCATGGACGATTCTCTTTGGATATCTGTGCTGGGTTATATGGGTCTCGGATTGCAGTAAATATTTTGGCTAAGGCAATCACCATGGATGGCTAAGAGCAGAATCTTGCTTCTTTAAAGCCTACTTAGAACGGCTCAGAACGTGATGTCTTTAAAGAATGTACCCTGATAATGAGACAAGTCACTTTTAATTCTACAGAGCATCTTGGAAACGATGGTCTCCAACTAGTTGTGGATGGATTGGTCTTAGAAAATGGTAGGAGCAGCTGCGGAGGGTACATCAAAGATCATTAGGATAGATGGGTTTGTGGCTTTAGATGTAAACTAACCTATGTCCCTCTTGTGGTTGCTGAACTGATCAGTTTCATACAAGTTCTCAGTTTGTGTTGGTCTTAGGGCTTTCAACTTGTTATTTTACTATCTAATTGTGTAGAAGAAATTGATTTTTCCTTGAGGGGTTTAGGGACTCCTAAGCATACTTAATCTTAGTTTCTTGAATTCTTCGTACAAAAATTTTATGCTATAATTGAAGCTCATGCCATGATGCCAGTAGTAGAAGGAAAGATGAATTACAAAATCTCATTTGTGGTTGAAGGGTTTTGACTCTGTAGAGCTAAAGGGAAGTGAGACTAGATATTATCATATTTGAGGATTATGGTCATGCACTAACAGTGGCAAAGTTGCATTACATGAGCAGTTAATCTTTTGAACCATAAGCTCCTACTTCAGCTGAATCATCGCAATAGCGAGTAGGATACACAATCTATGCAAGTCTATCAAATATAGTTGTTTGCACATTATATTATTGTTGTAGATATAGATACAAGGTGGCGTTGCATCCAGCACACAAAAATCAGTGGATCTTCTAGCTCATCTTCAAAGTTGTATTCATCCTGGTGGCAGCAACACCTGCAAATAAATGGTTAATCCGAGTCGCTTCTGAGGACACTGTCCTTAAGAGCTATTCCACAACTACCGGCAAGTAAGTTGCGGCACTCCCCAGGATTAAACGGATTCTTCCTGTAAGGATACATGGATACAGAACTAGCGGAAAGTATAATAGAATTCAGCAACACTGTAAGAGGAGGAGAGGAGTACAAGGCTCTCATCTATGTATCTAGAACCTCTCATTTCAAGCATTTATATAGGCAATGTACTTCATGAACATTGGCAATTAACAACCACATAATTAACAATTTAATTACCATATATTCATTTACCATTATGGAGCATTTCGGTTTTATTTTTGGCATTGAAGGCACATGAAGAAAAACCACTTGGAATCATATTAAATGTTGCACAACGTACAACAACATTTAAAACATAATAAAATACGTTAAAAACCATTAAATGTCAATTGCTTTTATTTCCAAAATATTTTATAGCAAGATATTTTATAAACAAATTAATTTGGAGTCTTTTTTAAATTGTTTGGTAAAATATGCCCAATCTATGTTCAACTTGTGCACAAAAGGGGTAAGGAAAAAATGTCGGGTTTGTCTCCAGTGGCCCTTTGTCGTATGTTAACATACTCATCCTCTTAATCAATTTACTAATCCAAGATCATATTCACTTGGATCCCACAATCCCAAATTATGTGGGATTCTTCCTTTGACACATCCACACACAAAATTTACAACAGGTGGGATGTTATGGGATCAGGATAGGTTTTTAAGATACTCTAACCACTTCCTCTGTATGTATGCTGCTCCCCACGTGAATGAAATATATGGAAGTTTTACTGTTTACCCAGCTTTCAAACACATCTAACACTCTTTGCAGGTTTGATCAAGTTGTTGCACCAGAGTCCAGACATGAAGATAACAGTCAATACCTTGACATAGTAGTTCTTTATGCAGTCCAATGTGAATTTTTTATGTCCACCAATGCTTAAAGCACATACCTAACCTTTCAGCCTTTCTTCTTTAAAATTATACCAGGTACAGTTATTTGCCCTAGTTTCTTTCTTCCCCTATTTAAAAATATTTTTTGCATTACATATTTTAGATCTAGTGGAAAAGTTACAATCTAACTTGACAATTTTTTTGGTTCCTATTTCTATGTGTTGTTCCTTTTCAGTTCGCTGCCTCGATGTCTTTTACTATTATCTCCTCCCATCAACTAAACTAACCCCTTCGGGTTTAGTATAGATCTATTTTCTTGCAAACAACCCTCTCATTGTTTTCTTTCCTTTTATTTGTATGTTTTTTCCATGCTTCATACTATCATTTTACAAAGTCCTGGACATGTCTAAACCCAGTAGGTGCAAACCCTACTTCAAAATCTTCCTCCTTGCTTGCTTCTGCCCAAAGAAGGTGGGCATCTCAAACCGCCACTACTCAGGAAGACAAGGTCAACATTGGACCTCATGGAGAAGGACAATCTAAATATGGGGAAGATGATGACAAGGAAACTGGAGTGTTTTATCATAGTATCATCTCATCCAACATCAAGAGAGTCAAGCTTCTCTCTCTCTCTCTCTCAACTTGGTGCCTCTCAGTATCATTGGGTCCTGTCATAACTTTCATGACAAACCATGACACGAATGGCATCCTAAAGGGTGCGGTAGCGTGAACTGTCATGTTCTTCAGTGCATCTACAGCTGCTGC
>JANTPZ010007047.1:0-13368 GCA_025593235.1 Vachellia pachyceras | reverse complement strand
TTAGCATGTAGACTATTTTGTTGTTTTCATCATTTCCTTTTTGTTGAATGGTGTATTTCATTTATATGTATATAGATGTTTCTATTATATATCGGTGTTTAGCCTTTCTGTTCTGAATTTGAGAATGAATGAATTCATAGATTTTGGTTAAAAAATGCACTTTTAATTTAATAGCCTAATGTGGCATGATTAATATATTGAAATATACAAATTAATTATCAATTCGGTTGAAGTATTAATTTGCAATGAATGGATTATAGTTGAATCTTTTGCAATTGCATAATAAAATGATATAGCATGGCCAACCGTCTAACTGCAAATTAATAACTTGATTGATTGATTGATTTGGTTTTAAATTTCCTTTGTATTTCGCTTCAAAATATGCATGAGAAAATTTCACTCACTTCTTGTTGTTTTTTGGCCAACAGCTCACTTTAGTTTTACATAGTTAACTGTCACAAATTATACTCCAAATAATTTGTGTGGAGTCTAAAATGAAATTGTATTAGTTATAGATTGGGAACAATATGGTTTTCTAAATTTTAATATCTTACATTGATACGTATTAATAATGACGGTGAGTCTATGAGTATCTCCTACCTTTTTTACGTAATTTAACGCACTAAATGTGATACCTCTCTCAAAAGAGATTCAAATAGTGATTCGTCATATTATAACAGATAAGTTCCTTCTATAGATCATATACAACTTTACAAATTATTGGTAATAGTAATGAAAATACGCTTGAGTCACTAATAAAGGTTAATCCAGTTGGTAAGAAATTGATTCACAACCCATAAGGTCGTGCGTTTAAATCTTGCTCCCTACATGATGACCTTGTTGGCCCAATACCCAACTCGCTTAAACTTTTTTTTGTACAAAAAAATGTTCAACTCAACGGGCCACACAATTGGCCCAACCAGTGATATCAAGTTGGGCTAGCAACTTGGGAACTATAACGTAGGCCTTAAATCTGGGCCCAATAAGAAAAGATTTATTTTAAAAAGTTACAATATGTATTGGGCTTTAGGAGCCTAGACGTATATTAATATTCAAGATAAATTTGAACAGTTTATATACTAACGTTTTCAAAAGTCAAACACACGTTCAATAGTGTTTTTTCATAAAATGAGATAACATTCTCCACATATTAACCTCGACTTTCGCAAAAGTACTTCTCTACCATGTTCCGAAAGGGATCCATATCAATACGTTGAAACATTATATTATGATTTAATGCATCTGTATTTATGAATTAATTTAAATGGCTATTAGTTACATCATGCAAGTTACTTGGTGAGACTAAGAATCTTTTTTTTCAAGGTATAATCTTGTTCACCTAATAATTGTGGTTTTTCTTGAGTCCACGACGTCTTCTTTTTATTATTTTCCTTTACTTTGAAATAGGATGATTGGGACTTGGGAGTTGGGATTTCAGAATTGACAGCCAGAAAATATATTAGGCCTTCATTATCATTAATTAATTAGTTAGACTCCGAGAGTAATTAAATATGCAAGTAAATTAACTTGACATAATCTTTCTGGCAAAAAAATCTCAAAATATTATATTCATGAATTGAGGCATCAATTAAGCAGACTCACTTTTTCGATTGAATGATCAAACTGGCTGCAAGAATAAATTCAATATCTTGTAAAATATATTCAAATACAAATCATTCAAAAGTATGCAATTAATTAACAATATATAATTTGAAGTACTTACAAAATACATGCATTTATAGCAGTAAACTCATCATATACAAAAACAAATAAAAACATAAGACCCCACATGTATATATAAGTACCACTAATAATAACGTATTTAAAACCCATACCCATTGCTTGATTTGTTTTAATCCTTATTTAATTCGCAGTTGGGGATTAGGCTAATTAATTAATTAATTGCCCAAATATGATGCAAGCCTCGCTTTTAAATCCTTTCGTAAAATCTTGCCGGAGGCTGCTTTAGGAATAGTGTCAGTGAAAATAACCTTATGGATTCTCTTGTAATACACCACCTGCCACAAAAAAAATCAAATCAGATGGTTTGTATAATTATGAAACTAAACCTTACCAACCTTCTTATTAATCAACGTTACTGGGTTTTTATATTTAAATATTCAAATTAAAATATTATATCCTAACCACCAATTCAAATCTGTTCTATCTGAACTACCTGTAAACGTTTAGAACAGTAAAGAGGTGGGGTTGCTTATCTGATCTATCCGATCAAATTGCTTCACATATAAGCCATTGTACATTAAAACGTGCAAGTCACACACCATATTAGTGTACAATTAACTTTGTTAATGACGTCAGACCTTGGCTTCAAATGGTTAAATTTGAAAAGGTATATATACTACTCTATATCTAACTATTCTTAATCAAAATCCAAAATTGTTTTATGACCTGAAAATTTCAAAATTCCACAACAATACATCAAACTTAATTGAAAATTAACTGAAACTGTAAAAACTGAAAATTTTATTTTTTTTAGGATGAATTGAAAAGAAAAGAAAAGACTCATTAAAAATTTTATTGGTGAAAAGAGATCACTAATACTCTTGATTTATAAGATTTGCATAATAAAGTTACTTTTTGGTGTAAAAATCAATCAGGCTGTCTTTACTAATAAAAATTTCAATCCGAAGATGAAGTCAAATTTAAGTTTGAGGATTTAATAAGACAGGTTAAAATAATAAATATGTAAGATATGTAAATTTTTTTAAAACATATCCTCATTTATAAAGTTGATGAGAATGAGAGAAAATAAGTTGAAAAAAAAATGAGAGAGAATGAATGAAAAAATATGAGAGAGACGTGTAATTAATTGAAAGCTAAAATGAAAAATGCATTTGATTTTTAGATAATGCTAAATGGTTGCTTATATTTAAGATCAATTTAATAAGAGAGAATATTTATAAATTTAAAAGATGGAGTAAATTAAATTTGTATGTTAGAAACTTAGAATAAAATAAACTGATTTTTATGTTAAAAAACGGTGGGAATGGAACATGTTAATTGTCTTTTTTTTCAAAGAAAAATCAACATAGATCTGTGGACACGTTTCCGAAGTAGGCCCAACATCTAGGCCGCATGCGTATTGAATTATTGATCTTAACTGCTAATTAAAATAATAAAATATTAAGATGAGGGTCCCACTAAAATAATAACAATATACAATGAGAGAGAGAACCTGTTGAGAAATGAAGTGTTTAATGTCGTCCTCAGATATCTTAATCTCAGAACCGTTTGTCCGTACCACAAATGCCACTGGTACCTCTCCTGCAGCCTCGTCTTTCATCCTGAAAACCGAGTTAATTAACTTCAATAATTAGCTTTATAATATTTTAATGGTTTTGTTTGGGAATGCGGTAGAAAAGTACTTTTACGTAAGTTGAGGTAAATATGTGAAGGATATTATCTCGTTTTACAGAAAAATACTGTTGAACGTGCGTTTGGCTTTTGGAAATATTATTTCAAATAAATATTTTTTTTTCAATCATATAAATGTCATGCACGGAAACCTCCTCGTTGAATGGAACCGTTGATTTAATTGAACAAAATTATATGTAAATATTTATGTAAATCAAAATCAAAAGTGAAACAAATTTTATAAAAATTACAGAAAAAAAGAAGAAAAGCAAAAGTAATAACAAAACCAAGTTGTTTAAGTAGGCTAGTAAATATATATATATATATGTACATATAGGAAATCCTCAGAAAACTATGTGCTTGTTTGGGGAACGAACGTAAGTCGAGATAAAACCATTTCAAAATCCGTAAAAATCATCTTAAGTAAAACAATCTAGAAATCCGTAAACTCCGTTCTCCCAACGGAACTCCTTTCTCCCAATGGAGTTCCTAAACACACACCTATGTATGTTTGGCAATAAGGTTAACACTGCAAACCATGATTTTAAAATTAGGGTGAATAAATGCCCCATTAAAATTTAAAGAAACTTTTAACTCTCAAAATCATGATTTTGTGTGAATTAAAATTTTTTTATTAAATTCTCCATAATAACTTTTAACTCTCAGAATTATGGATAGGGGGTTGAAAACAATGAATTTTCAGAATGTACTATTAAAAATCTATTCTCTGAAATCACTTTTCTTTTCTAAAATTATTCTTCAAAAATTAATACAAACACACCCTTAATAATATATAATTATGATATGTGTGTGTACAAGTCAATATCAAATATCAATCATGAATTGATATATTGGAAAAAAGATGGCAGGTAACATGGCTTCAAAAATGCGATGCATACTGCATGGTCATAACCATAAAATATATGTTAATATCTTAGATAAGCAAAAATGGTAGGGTTCCTACAACAAAAAAGCAATAATAGCTTAAATATTACGTTATATTTAAAGATTATCTCATTTTAACTCTAATTTTAAATATTTATAAGTATTTTTACACCTTAAAAAGAGCATGCAGTGTTAGAGGTAGACGCTCTTCCTATAAAAGCTTCGGAGGTGGTGTTACAATGGAGGGAAATCATATTGAAATAAATAAAAGAATGGAGCTTGTTTAGAAGTTCCTTTGAGAATTTTTTTTTAGAGTTCAAGAAAAAATTTAGGTTTTGGGGAATAGCTTTTATGATTTCGAGGCAAAATCTGAGTTTTAAAAGGTGATTATGTTTTAGAAGTTATTGATTTTTACGGTATTCGAGGCAAAAAGTAAGTATGAAAGATGAAAGGAAGAAAAAGATGAAAGAGAAAATTTATTATGAGAGAATGTGTGATTTGATAAGAAAATAAATTTTTCAAAACTTAAATTTAAATCATAAATTTTGTCACCATAATAATTTTTTTAAAAAAATATGAATATTTAAATAAAATCTAAATTTTATCGAGTTTGAAACTAGGAGCCAAACAGAGTGATAGGTCAATGGAGGTTGGGGCTTGGGGAACTTACGGAACAACGGCGGCATCAGAGATGAGAGGGTGAGAGGTGAGGAGGGCCTCCAGCTCAGCAGGAGGCACCTGGAAGCCTTTGTATTTGATGATCTCCTTTAAACGATCCACAACGAACACCTCGCCATCGTCGTCTACGTATCCTATGTCCCCCGTGTGCAGCCATCCTTCCTCCTCTATCGTCGTTTTTGTCGCTTCAGGGTCGTTTAGGTACCCTTATGCACATACATATACATGCACATCCAAGTCAATATCTATAAATTAACTAGGTCGAAAATGCAAAGTGAAAATACATATTAGATATGATATTCATACGTGTCTGCAAAGTGTAGCTTATAAACAAGGCCAAACATATTCAGAGAAATTCAGGCTAATCCAAATGCATTAATCTAGTATTCATATCATCTTTCTTATAAGTAAATTTTAATGCAAAAAAAAAAACCATTATCCATGCCTTAAAAATTAATACACTTTCAATTTCATTTCATCCTTATATACTGCTCAGTTGATCCCATTTATAAGGAGAATGATACAAGATTTTATTTTGATTCAATTTATAAGTCACCTCATTAATTTTTTAATGGAATGTACAATTTTATACATAATTTATTATACGTTAATTTTACTTCCATGTATTGTAGTCAATACTAACACCGATCCTTAATATAAGAGTTAGTTGACTTTTGTTGAGTATTTATTTATCTATATAATTAGTTTATATATCGATTTATAAGTCAAACAAATTAATCTAAAAAATGATAACTGTAAATACCTTAAGTAATGTATTTAGCCAGTTTAAACTCTCTAATAAAAGTCAACAAGCTATTATATTAAATATGAGGAGTAGTATTAAGTAACAATTGAGTTGTTGAATTTTAAAATTAAAATAAAAAAATTTTAAATTTTTTTTAATTAATCTGTGTAAAGCATGTTGAGTATGATAGTCATCGTAATAAAATAAATAAATAACAGTCCATTTAGTGGTGGGAGGACTCAAGAGGACATTAATAATAAAGGTGGTAGGTGACGATGCAGACTTGATGGTCATCTGTATGTGATTCATGTCCATTTACCTTATGATCCCTCACCCTCTCTTTTTCTTTTTTGTAGGACACATGGAGCTTATTAGTTGAAAATTAATTATAAGTATTGCTGACCTGTTTTTTTAATTACAGGAATAAATTAAATACAGCGTCAATCCATATGGTAAAAGGCTTAATAAGCATATTATTAAAAAAAAACTCAGTGGCCTCATTTTATAGATCTTCGTTCCCTAGAATCTTGCTGGAGTTTTGAAGGCTAATGCTAGGGTTGGGATCTCAATAAATGAATCATAATTCTATCCGCAATTTACTGTTTCACAGATTCTTATTTTCCTAAACTTCTCCCTCAAGAATATTTTATATACATATATATTTTGTGTGTGTGTTAAACAGGGCTAGAGTGGGAAAGCTATTTAACTCTTTAAGATACATCCAAAACAAAATTTCAAACTGAGTATTGAGATGTGTGTACTAGTATACAGTCATGCAACGAGGACGTATAATTTTAATTAAATTATTGCATTATTTTAAAGGTTTAACGTAAATCCATTATTTTCAAGTATTTTACGTTGCAGCCAGCAATTTAAAATATTTTTTAAATGCATCAAACATTTTAAAATATATTTTAAACACATCCAATACGGTATTATGGAATGCTTTCGAATGCTTGATGCACATAAGAAAGCGTTTCAAAATATTAAACTTACCTTGACCTGTTTAAAATGTTTTGATCATATTAACCTTTAAATCATTGCTTCGATCGGTCCATTCACGGATTTTGAGCTACTTAGAGATGTGAGGTGAGCATGAGGTAGACGAAATGTCACCATAAGAAAGTGTCGCAGGGCAGCACTAGTTTGATGACATGTTTTTTAAGGCATTATATATATATATATATATCACACCATTCCTGAAATGTGTGATCAAGTTTCGTTCTCCACACACCCCACACCTTATCACCTACCTACTCCTCAATCGTGAACACCAAATGTACAATAATATTTATCTATCATATACATCAAAGAGACAATCCCATTACATATTAATTAATTTCAAAATTATAATTAATCAACTACTCCTATATCGTTACCAAAAAGTTGAATCATGATGTCTGTGATTTAAAAATGAAGTTTTTTCTATATTATACGAAGTTCTGCAAATTATAATATGTTATATACAAATTCAAAATACTACTATAACTTATTATGAATTCAATATTTTATTTCACAATGCACATGCATTCAACACATTAAATTATCAATGCAAATAACACCTTAAAAATATTTTTCAGGTACATTCAACATTTTTATTTTTTATATGATTTTGAACTTAACAATTTAACATGTTTATTTTAAAAAAACTTAAGGTGCTGAATATATTTAAAAACACTTTAAAGTATTATATGGAGGATAAAATATTTTAGAGTGTTAAATTCGCTTATTAAAATACTCAATGCTGATGCAACTTAACCATTTTACTTGGAAAATAAGGTTATATTTGGAAAAAAAAAGTTTATTTCTTGTATATTACACCTACCTCCAAACCTCAGGTTAACGTTTTCAAAAAAAAAAAAACACTAACATCATGCGTGTGGTAGTGTGTGTGGACTCTCCTAAGTCCCAATTTCAATCAAAAAGTGACAATCACACGTGACATTAATCAATTCACGTGTGTATAAGAATTTTTAGAAGGATGATAATTTTTCGGATTTTAAAATACTTCACGAATTTTAAAATCCTTTTATTTTAATTTAGATGCGCAGTTCAGAAAAAATGTTTGAAAACATGGACAATAATTCCAAAGTTTCCGACATTTTGATAATATAACAATAGAGTGCACCTTTCATGACTTGGTTACCCCTGATGCAGATTTCACCAGCTCTG
The DNA here is from genome assembly GCA_025593235.1 of Vachellia pachyceras. Taxonomy (NCBI): domain Eukaryota; kingdom Viridiplantae; phylum Streptophyta; class Magnoliopsida; order Fabales; family Fabaceae; genus Vachellia; species Vachellia pachyceras. The sequence continues at coordinate 5,513 of JANTPZ010007047.1, read as the reverse complement.
TTTCTGGGAAGCGGAGCTCCTGTCTCAATGTCCACGATCTTCATCTCTGCGTTCCTTATCACGCACCCGCACGCACCCGATTTCATCTCCACAGGCTCCTTCGCAAACGACAGGCTTATGGCCAGAGGGCCACCCTCCGTCATCCCATATCCCTGTTCGTTAAATTTCATTATATATATATATATATCTCATTTAACAAATCAATCGCAGTTGTCTGTGTTAATGAGCATCGTTATCGTTAATGAATGGATCAATTACCTGTCCAAGTATGGCGTGTGGAAGCTTAGCCCTCAGGGCTTGTTCCAGCTCCACGCTCACTGGCGCTGCTCCGGTGACGATCATCCTAACCGACGACAGGTCGTACCGATCGATTTCCTCACTCTTCACGATGTTCAATAGGATGGGAGGCACGAACGACGCCATCGTCACCTTGTAAGTCTCGATCATCTTCAACAGCGTGGTGATATCGTACTTGCTCATCGTCAGAATGGCTGCTCCGGCTCGAATCGAACAGAGCAAAATGGAGTTAAGCGCGTAGATATGGAACATTGGAAGCACGCAGAGATGCACGTCGTCGACGGTGGTATGCTCATTCGGGTTTTCGCCGTCGACGAGTTGGGCCACGGACGTTACCAGATTCTTGTGCGTTAGCATCACGCCCTTCGGAACGCCGGAGGTGCCGGACGAATACGGCAGTGCCACAACGTCGTCGGGGTTGATCTTGACGGCCGGCATATCAGCTTCGTCTGCTTGGGTGAGTAGAGAGAAATTTAAAATACCCTCATTTTCTGGGAAAGTGGAATCAGTGCACATCAGTGAAACGCCATTAGTAACCGCAAAATCCTTGATTTTCTCAACGAAAGTCGATTGGGTTATGATAAGCTTCGACTTGGACGCCGTGGCCTGTTTTGCAAGCTCGGCCGGGGTGAATGCGGGGTTCGAAGTGGTCACCACCGCGCCGGCGAAGGAGGCACCCAGGAAGGCCAGAGCGAATTGGGGGCAGTTACGTAGCACAAGCATGATTACGTCGCCTTGTTGGATGCCGAGGTTGCTGAGTCCGGCGGCAACACGGCGGGTGGTCAGCTCAACCTCGGCATAGGTAAAGATGTCGCCGGTGTCGCCGTTGATGAGGCAGGGCCGGTCTTTGACCTGCGATAGGTTCTCGAAGACGTAGGAGTGAAGTGGGAGGTGAGTTGGGATGTAAATGTCGGGGAGTTTCGACCGGAAAATGAATTCCGTCGTCGGCGTTTCCATAGATAATTGCTTCGGTTTTGTTGAACACACAGAGACGGAGATGGGGAGAGAAATAAAGTGGGAGATTAGAAAAATGTGGTGTGGCTTTTATATGGGTGGGGGTTGGTAAACTTGAAGTGCGTCCACAAATAAGACTTCTTCAAACAATAAATTTTGAGATAAAATCTAATTTTTTAAATACTATTATGTTTGTGAAGTTATTTTTTTTTAGCAAAAGTTTGTGAAGTTATTTACTTTTATAGAATTTAAGATAAAAAAAGAGTATGAAGGAAGAGAGAGACGAAAAAAATAAGAACGAAAAAATTTATTATGATAGAAAATATAATTTAATAAAAAATAGTTTTTTTAAAATTTAGATGTTATTACAAAATCTAAATTTTAAAAAATCTAATTACTTAAACAAAATGTACCTGCATTCCGAAAGAGGTGTCAAAGGAGCATTAAACAAAATCTACCTAGCGGGTTCAAGCGATGTTGGGAAATTTTTTTTGGCAATTCCCCGTATTTCATTTCTCTTTGGATACATTTATTTACGTAAACACATAATATATTATTTATATTCTCTCTAATAAAAAATAATTTCATTATCTTTTTTTTTAAACCCTATGAATATATATTAAAATATGGTACGAGAAGAGAAATAATTGATAAAAATTTAAGGAAATGAGAGAAAGATTATAATTATAATATTCTTACAATATATATAACGTGTCATTTTGAAAGTAGATAAGTATTTCTCAAAGTTCATCAGTTAAATAATTAAATATTTGAAATTAAAATTTTTCATTAACTTCGTTAATGTTAAAAGAAGTTTTGAATGGTGGAGAAACAGGAGGAACCAGCTCATTGAAGCACTGATGCTTTTTTTTTTTGGGACAACCAGATTGAAGCATTAATTTCATGTACAAATTAAATAAATAAGTATCAATTGCCCATCGACAAGTATTAAAAGCATTCTCCAGCGTGAATCGATTTATACCAATGAACAGTAATATGAATGGGCCCTTTTTGGGCCATAGAATCCAATTATCGGAACTGTGGACCCCACAGAGATAATGATATAGATATTCACAGAGAGACGATCGAACCCAGAGATCTGCTGCTCAGACAGCCGGTTTATGAGAGGCAGCGACCTCTGAGAGGAGTGAGACTTGTGTTTCAAAATACATTAGGGATAACGGTTTTATAGATTTTGAGGTAAACATATGAGGGAAGTTTTATCTCTATTTACGTGTAACGTAATTGGGAATCACTTCTTAAACATGTTATATAGAGAGTGATTTGCATGTATAAGAATAACCACACAAAAAGCTTTTGACTCATCCGTTGCATTGCCTAGTATACGTTATCATACCATTATCCTATCTATTACAATGTTATAAAATTACATTAATGCAAGTCAAAATAATTCCTCATACGTACTTATTTCGTAAATTATAAATCGTGTTGGAAAAGTAACCTTTTTGAGCTTGTTTAGATAGTCCGTTGGGAGAACGATCACAGATTCTGAGATAAATATGTGAGAAGAATTTTATCTCGGTAAACGTAGGAATGGATTTTGGGGAGACAAACGGCCTCCCCAAACAAGCCCTTTACCGTCAATCCAAACAGACCATGGGTCAATTTGGGAAAGCGGTAGAGAAATACTTTTACGCAGGTTGAGGTAAATATGTGGAGGAGAATGTCTCGTTTTACAAAAAAAACACTGTTAAACGTGCTTTTGGATGAGAGTTATCTGAAATGCCAAAGGCAACGGAATTCATCACTTTTCTTGGACTCTAATGCAAAAAAAATTACTATTTAATTTAAGTAAAGCTTACAAAATTTTGTTTTCATGTGTTAGAAATTTACTATTTGGTATTGGACTTCTAATTTAACACACATGATTGTGTATAAATTTTAATGGCTAAAATAGTTACTATGTCGATAGATTAACTTATATTATCTATCCAATAGCCTAAGAAGGTTTTAGCGTGACCTGCTTTTCAGGAAGGTTTTAGACTTCTCCCTCAAAGTGCTATACATCACTCACTCACTCACATTTCTTTGTCAATAAGAAACGACACAAAGCTAAATTATATATGTAATTGAACCAATCATGGCTTGCACTAGCTAATATTATAATATAAAAAGATTATTACGGCACTTTAATACTTAAATGCTAATATTGCATCACTCTTGGATTTGGGATGACAAACGTGATTGGTTAAAAGAAATTCCAGGATTAAAACTTTGCACCATAACCCTTAATCTTATCATTAATTTCAACAAACACATCAGCATTTCATTATTTCTATATTATATTTTTTAGATGTATTATTATAGGGAGATTAGTTGCAGGACTTTTTTTTCCTTCTTTTGTTTAATAAAACCACTTTTCTGGGACAACTTGCAACATTTTGGACTTTGAGGGTCAATTATAGATATGATATATAATTATTTTCTTAGCATTATTCTTAATAGCCCCACATCAACCTTGTTAAAGAACAAGAAGAAGCTAGCCGGGCCTATCAACTGGGCCTTGATATTTGTCGGGTGCTTCTTATTGGGCCTAGCAGGCCTGCCTCAGTTGGTGGGGACCCTAGCTCTGAGGTCTCTGCGCAGAATCTTGCCGGAGGGTGTCCTTGGAATAGAGTCCACAAAGAAGACCCTCTTGATTCTCTTGTAATACACAACCTGTCGCACAAAATACCCCAAATCTGTTCAGCCCAAATGTGCATGCTAGGTTTAGTGTCCAATAATATCTTAAACAGATTGTTCGTGCTTAATAAAAAAGGGATAAGGTGTAAACTTATTCCAAAAGTTTTTTAAGAGTAATGTTACTCCTAAAGTTTCACAATAGAGTAATATTACTCTTTACCGCAAAAAATATTAATGGTCGTTGTCAAGTTTTTTAACAGTTAATGTTAATTTTTAACCGTAAAGAGCAACATTGCTTTATTTTAAAATTTCCGTTTTCAGAGCAATATTGCTTTTAAACAGGGTAAATTTGCATATTAATATTAAAAAAAAGAGTACTTACCTTATCTGAGATGTAGTCGATGATTTCATGTTCAGAAATGTTGGAACCTTCTAATTTCACCACAAATGCGACAGGAACCTCTCCTGCACCTTCGTCTTTCATCCTGAAAACCAACCAATTATCAACCAAACCTACTTGTAAATTGAGAATAAAGTTAATCGCAAGCATCACTTAACAGTTAATAAACAACACAACTTATTCTCCAACATACTACCTACACTTGAAGTAAAAGAGCCAGTTAAATAAAGGGGTTTACTTTTTTTTTTTTTTTTTGAGTGAGAGAAACTCCCCTGGTGTCCTGGATCCTTTCAGACCCAGACTAATCCGGAGTCGCCCCGTGAGGAACTTCTCAGGGTTCGAACCCAAGACCTGATGGGTACGCGACGCCTTGCCTTCCCCTTATCAACCAGTCGGACCAACCCTCCTGGGCAAAGGGGTTTAGTTTAATTCTGAATGTAATATCTTAATATACTTTTTCTCAAATTTATAATGTTTTCACATAAAATATCCCTATTGATTGCAAAAACTAAGGAGATTTTCGTTAAATGATTGTTACAATATCTATGACTAAAAGAGGTATTTTAGATACCAACTCAAATTTATTGTAAACAACTGATCTAATTAATTGCCTTTGATATCGACAAATCAATTATCTGACTGTTATAGACAGGAGGGAGGGAGGGAGAGGGACTGAGGGAGAGTCTGTGTATATATATATATATATATATATGCATAAGGTATATGGGAGAAGGAACTAAGAAGGAAGTAGATGTACGGAACAAGAGAGGCATCAGAAATGGAAGGATGAGAAAGGAGAAGAGCTTCAAGCTCAGCAGGAGCCACTTGAAAGCCTTTGTATTTGATGAGTTCCTTCAAGCGATCCACAATGAAGAGCTCATCATCATCGTCCACGTATCCAAGATCACCGGTGTGGAGCCATCCTCTTCCATCTATTGTTCTCTTCGTTGCCTCTGCCTCGTTTAAGTAACCTAACCACGCACGTAGACACCAACATCAATCATCTTTGTTTCATCCCCTAATGTGTATCTGCATATAGCTGCTTTTATTATTAGAGAATTATATGATTATGAGTTAGTTGAATACCTTTCATGATCTGATCGCCTCGAACACAAATCTCTCCCACTTGATTCCGTGAAAGGGATAAGCCAGTGTTAGGATCAACGATCTTCATCTCTGCGTTCCTCACTATGGTCCCGCACCCACCTGATTTCGCCTT
>JANTPZ010007046.1:0-14112 GCA_025593235.1 Vachellia pachyceras | reverse complement strand
ACACACACACACACACATATCCCTATCCCCTTTAAAACTATATAAATGCAAATCACTAAAGTTATATTATTTAAAAGAAAGCTGTGTAAGTAAGAGACAACAGAAAAAAGAAGAAAGCAAAATCGTCGGTGGAACCGTAAGTAAGAGACAACAGAAAACACAAGGCATTTCGAATTTTGAGAGATCAAGCTGATCGATGCGGGGCTTCTGGCATCATCATCATCATCATCTCTGGTCACAATAACATGACTGTGTGATCCATGAAATGATGATGATCTGATCATTTCCATCTGCGCATACATATATATATGTGTTTAGTCTCTAACTTTTACAAAACAAAACAGAAAATAAAATATTTATGACATGATATAACGACACTGGTAATACTGAATATATGAAAAAAAAAGAATAAAATAAAATATCAGGAGACAGAGGGAAGAGGGGTAAGTGAATGAGAGCTTTCATTTCAGGTATGTGTATGTCTCTGTTAGGAATAACTGGACATTGCACCTTATTCTACCCCCCATTATTTCCTCTTCACTTCTTACGCTTCAATCTTAAGCCTGTCTTCATCACCTTGTCTTCTTCCTTACTGTGTTGACTACTAATCTATACACTATATATATACATATCTCACAGAGAACCAGAGCTCAAAAAATAATACAAGCTCCTAGATTTAGCACAGGGGGAATAAAAACGCACTGAAACAAGGGTCACAGTTAGGAGAGAGTGTGTGTGTGTGTACACATCTCTCTTTGAACTAAATGGTTAGTTCAATTGTAACTAAAGGTGCTATTTTTCCTATGATATGAACTGTTGACACGTTTGAATCAGTGTTAACTTGAATTCAACTGCTTACCTTAGACTGAGGCAAACTCTTTTCATCAATATCCTTTTTTTTCTGGCAACACTTTTCATCAATATCATATGCGCCATTTCTTAGTTCCATATTATATGTTCAATTTTTTTTGGTGATATAGTATATGTTTAATCTGCTTTATTCTTGAATAAACTATTTCACCATTAAAGAAGGCAAAAAAGCCCACAGCGAGAGGCGCATATGTGTGTGTGTGTGTATGACAAAATTAATAAACTCTTTTGATTTACTTTGGATTCTTTATTTGCATATACTTTTTCAAGAATTATTAAAATAACAATGTGCTGTCCACATTATTGGCACACAAACACACCAAGCAGAGAGATTCAAAGACTCATCCCAATCATGAGGAGAAGAAAAGCTTAATGATTTCACAATAGTTGCTTAATTATATAAAAATATAACCTATCTTCATCGAATATCTCCTCTGCGAAGTGGATAAATGTACTAATGTACTATACATACTTATGAAATTAATTAAGCAATCAAAACTAATGATGGATAGAGAAGGACGATTGATTATATATACATATAAAATGGGGGTTAGGATTCGATGCAGATGACAAATGGGGTCAGATCTGGCTTCACATTGACGGATGCTCCACAAAACAATAATCATACAAGTATGCACACATGTACTGGTAGCTACTGATACCGTTTCTTCCACTAAAAGATAAAATAAATATCTGAGCAATCAAAACACTTGGCCACCATGTGAGGCCAACCATTCGAATGTAATGCGCTTAAGTGGAACATGGACCAGGACAGCATACAGGACATACAAGATCATATGAGTGTGCCATGAAAGCTAGCTAGCTAGCTTACAGGTGTTTGATACATATTGAGAAGAACTGCGAATTATTATACATAAAAAAATGTTGAACATCAAACAATATATAAGATATATATATATATATATGATTGAAAAATCTTAACAGACTGGAAGCTAGTTTGCAAGACTCACTGTGAGAGCATATTATTGATTACAGGCGCAGCAATTGGCTAGAGATCGATCATGAAGAAGGTGGAAAGAGACATATGTGAGAAAGATGAGATTTCGCTTTTGGGGATTAAAAAAAATGAAGAATGAAGGGGAAGAGGACATGTTAGGGGTGACAGGCTGGAGAGAAATGATTAAGGAGGGGTTTCCTAGTTTTGAATATTACGCTGTCAGGCATGTTTGTTCTTGTCGATGTTGTTGTTGAATGTTGAGTTTAACAATTTGAATGCTTGTTTAGGAACACCATTATCTAATGATACATGTTAGTTGAGATAAAACTATCTCAAAATTTGTAAAAATCATTTTAAAATCTACAAAAACCATTTTAAAAACTATAAACCATTTTGAAATCCGTAAAATACTTTAAAATCTGTATACTATTTTCTTCTAACAGCTCTCAGACACACCCTAAGACTACTCACACACACAGAATTCTCAATACTCACACTTGTGTTCGATGACACAACACAACAACCACTCTGAAAAATGTCTCACATCGCTCATTCAAACCCAAGTAATGACTAAGTGACAGCCGAGAGGTCACTTTTTGCTTCCAACCTTTTAACTCCGTCATCATCAAGTTACCCACTAAGCCTCCTCTTCTTCCTTCTTCCCAACCAATCGCCATTCTTCTTTGCTTCTAATTAATAGAAATCTCACCTTAATCCCCGACTTCCATTTTTGTCTTCTCTCCCTTCTTCCTCTTTTTACGCACTCACTGATCCCCTCGTGCATTTCTCCTCTCTTGACCATTCTCAATCATTAAATAACCTCACGTTCCTCAGCTTCTGTTCCTGCTATCAACCAAACCAGCTAAGAGTGATATTTTACTTTTTACTATTGGCCTGTTTGGTTAGCCCGTTTGAGCAATCAAAATCCATTCTTACGCTTACCGAGACAAAATTCCTCTCATGTATTTACCTCGAAATCTGTATCCATTCTCCCAACGTACTATATATCCAAACAAGCCCTATATATATTTTACAAGTTAACAAACACAAAAATAGAAACCTTTTGCATGAAGTGAAGGAAGGAATATGTTCGTGAATCAAATAGAGCACAAAACAACGTGGGAGTATAAACAAAAAGAATCAAAATGGGCACGGTAATATGTAAAATGACGGACACTAGAATAAGAACAACAGGAAAGGAGCTCAGGAGGTTCTAAACTTCTGTAGGCTACACATGCCCCTTGGCTCTGTACGTATGGTCACAATTCTTTATGAAATGGGATTTATCTTTCCCACTCTTTATCCACTTTTGATTTAACCCTATCGATATTGGTGCCGTTTGACAAATTGCCATAAGCACTTATAACCACATTCAACAGTATTTTTTCGCAAAACAAGATAATTTCCTCCACATATTTGCCTCGGCTTATGTGAAAGTACCCATAAGTATTTCTCCACCGCGTTGCCAAAAGGACCCAATTTGTCATATCATGGTCTGTACGTATTGTCATATTTTATCTAATATGCATAGATACACACATGCGGAAGCGATTCAAATTTAAAATGTCAGTCCTTCAAAAGTGATAATAAAAAATGGTGGAGAAAGTACAGCAAGAGGGAAAGGATGGTGAAGAAATTGCGTTGTGAGAGTTGAAGTAGGGTAGAACATTGCCATTTCAGTTTTGCACACAGCCGCAAGTAAAAGCAACAACTTTGTTGTGAAACTGAGGAGGTTTATTTAAGGAATAATAGAACAGCAGAAAGGGAGTTTCTACCAATTCTTGAATCACATCTCTGACTTTTGCATCAAAAACATCAAAGACATGACAAACATCTATGTTTGTTGGTATGGCGGTGTTCATTGGCCTACTTAACAACATTATAAATATATGCTCATTCTATACACACACGCATGAATTATTAGACATAGCCACGAGCAGAGTTTTTTTAAACTGCAAAATAAAACATGTTACAATTATGTCAAACCTAAATTTAAACGATCATCAACTGTTGATAATGAAATTATACCCAGCACACGCATAACAGCAATACACATGATAGTCATATCACTATGCGACCGTTGAATGAACTGATGGAAATGCGTCAGCAAATTTTGAAGTTGACAATCAAAACTACAAACCACAGCAATAAAGTAGGTTCCTTTTATTAGATTTAAGTAAATTAAATATATATTGTTTTTATTTTTCTATCGAAATAGTTTGAGTAAACTTGACAGATGATATATCTTCAATTCATTATTGATACGAGATTCTAATGTAATCTACGACAATCACATCTCCATTCAGGTTGTTGTTGGCATTACATATATAAGGTGGATCTAACTCTAATGGATTATAGTATGACCATGGTCTCTGAGGTGGATTGGTTTTTTTTTTACTAAGCACGTACATTTTCTATTAAAAGCGATTCTATTTAAAATATTGTTGAATAATGAATGTAAGCGTCTCCCTTAATAAGATTCGAATCCTAATTTATCATGTCATAAGAGATTGTAATTCTTTTTTTTTTATAGAAAAATTTTAGGCATGGGGTTGGGTTCATCCACAAGTCAAGGGCAGGGCGAAATCTCCCTTCCTCTTACACTGTATTTCTTTTCATTATACCTACCCAATACACATCATGCAAGCCCAACGTACAGCCCGTTTTCTTCTGGGCCCACATTTATAGGCTATATGTTGGGCAGATGCCTTCACATCGGTTAATAGACAGGCCCAACAGCATCATCGAATATTTGCCATAGCAGTGAAAATCCATACGATGATAATTCTGTTTTTTGGGGATAAGTAGGGGATAACTGATAATTCTGGTGACAAAAATGAGACAACACTTTATCACAAAGTCACGACAACATTCTACTTAAAATAAACTTTTAATTGCATTTATGCTTATTCGGGCGCGCTCAAAGATTCTTAGGAAGTCGTTGATTCTGAAGTGAAAACGAGGTTAACGTTCATTGGGTGAAAACCTGGCTCATACTTTGTTGTGGTGAGTGGCTTCCACTGACACAATACAAAACTCAGTGCAAAAATTTGGGTTTTAAATTTAAACTTAGAAAGAAGTTGCAGATTCTGAAGTTAACACTATTCAAATCCTACGATCAAAACCCTCCTCCATCTTCATCTTTCAGTTGGGGCCTACTGAAAGTTAATACTATTATTAATACTTACAACTTCATTGAATTTCGCTTCTGTAAATTGTTTTTTGTTCTTATAGTTTCATAGGAATTATTAAAAATACAACAGTAAAAAACTCATTAAAAGGGCAAGGACTTCTGGAGGTTTGATATTAGTTCTGGCACTTTTTAAGGTGTTTTAATTCATATGCTTAATGGGGTTAACTCATACTCAATCTTTATGGAATTACTCGTATAGGACAAAAAAACAATGATTTAAAGCTATAAACACTAAAACAAAAATTAAACGAGGAGCATGGTGTTAACTCATCTTTAATGTGGCCGGTCTAATCCATCAATTTTGCTGTATTCAAATTCCGATCCATCGCATTATACAGCCGAGCGAAGCGATTTCTCCCAAGTCATATAACGCAGAGGATGAACACGATGGCTTAGAACTTAGAAGGTTCTGAAAAAACTCTACTATTGTGATTCCTAATTAATTCACGAATACGATTTTTTACAAGAATGTCTTCTTGGACCCACAAACAGGCATCATTCATGCATCTACCAACATAACGCTACTGATAGAGAACTCATGATTCATGAACGAGCACAAGTGAACCGTACATACGTAATATCTTGTTGAAACAGTAAATCTTAATTGACAGACTTCTCCTAGTAATAGCTGACAATCTTTTTGATGCACTAAAGAACTAGAGATCAGACAAAAAGACGAGTCCTCCTTCCTCTCTGATTTCTGACAAATATCCTAATACTAATAAAATTACATTAGAACAAAATAATCTGGTTGTCAAAGCCAAAAGGTACCAGTTAGTTTCATTCTGTGATCATGTCAGCATCCAAATCACCTGAAACAAAAATAACATGGGGGTAATGATAATGATGTCGGAAAAACACCGCAGCGACACAAATGCTGAGTTGATTTAGTTAGAAGAAGTGTACCTAAAAAGCTCTATTGAGCAGGAAGAGATATATTGATGTCCGGGTATGGCCTTTGATCCGATAAATGAAGGGAACCGTTCAAATGCTCATTGGGTGTAGCATCTGAGTTCATTTTACCGTTAGTGACATCCTCAGATTCTGTCAGCATTTGTTCTGCTATCTGGGAAGATGGTTTCAAACATGCTTCGCCATTAGGATTTTCTTCTTGTGAGACAGGCCTAGCTGCCATCCCTTCATCTGGACCACCTGAATTAGGAGAAGCCATTGTATGTTCTCGTTGCTGCTTCTTTTTATGTTTCTTATGGTAATAACCATTTGACATGAAGCTTCCCATCACAATCTGAAGTCCAATCAAATAGTAGAAGCTGATATGATTTTACGTGCTAGGTGGATTCATTGAGTCAGAAGTTGAAGAGATCATCAGTATAATAGTACCTGGATTGGGCTAGCAGCTGTCAATAAACCGGCAACACCGCCTCCGATGACCCGTCCGTCCGGGCCGGCCAGTGAGACACTCAACCCACCCGTCCGACTTGTTAGGCCACTACCGTTGTCGTTCATTGTGAATGACCCTGACAGAGATAAGATCTCAAATCGACCCTGAAATAAAATATGGGCTTTCAACTTTCAAGTCTATTCATAGACTGGGTAACTCGAAAAATGAACTTTGAAGTGATGATTTGTGAAATTGCAAAACTGAAACAGAGTTGGGAGGAGAGAGATCATGCCTCGTAAGTCAAAAAGCCACCCGAAGAATCAGGCTGGCGCATTGTAACATTAGAGATAGCTCCATTTGCAGAGAGAATGCATATTCCTCTGGGACCGTTCTGGGCGAATGAAAGAATTTTTCCAGCAACATCCTGCAAGGTGACAAGGTAACTTGTCTATCATGTGTACTAGGTTATAGTAGCATATTATTATGTGAATCTAATGTAGGTGGTGACTAAATATTCACTCAGGTTTCTGCATTACCTCTCCGGCATGAACAGTGACCACGTGAGGCGTAAAATCCCCACCAGCTGTGTTCGCAAAAAAACCACCTTCAGAGATGGTAAGTCAGATGTTAGAAGATCTGTTTCTCAGAGAATAACTTCATGCATAACATGGGAAAGTTTGTTTCTTTTCAGAGATCATGAGCCCTAAGTCATCATTTGTCCAACCAAAGATTAATTCAAGGTAATTTCTCATCCAAAAGAGATGAAGCAGGTTCAAGACTAAAACTTGGATTATGGAAGTAAAAGGTAGAGCGGAACTCACCGAAGGATGCAAACAGGTTGGGAAGCGGCTTGGGTCGAGCTTTTTTGGAGGAGACGGAGAAGGCAGAGCTAGACCGGTTCAGGTACGACGCCGTTAAATTTCCATCAGCATCATATTTTCTGGGCCTTCCTCGCTTCTTCTTGCCCAGTAAATCAAAGCTGCCTTGGCCTCCACTCGCCGGCGTTGTGACCGGTTCTGCAACCACTATTGCCCCTCCACTGCCGTTCACCACAACGTCATCCGGCTTGCTTGCCTGAGGCAGACATGTCGTCAGAGGTTGCGGGGTTGATGCGGACACACTTTCTTCCATTTGAGTTCTCTACAGAGGTTGTCTGGGCTTCTCGCAGGTTAAGGTTTGAACTATGAACAATGAGATCCCCAGAAAATGGCGCCACAATTAGTCGGAGGAGGGGCGGTAGATCCTTTTATCCTCTGCTATAAAATATGTTACCTCATAGGCTTGCTTTCTTCATCAAACAAAACCAGGCTCGTCGTCATTTTCTTTTGTTAAGTGCACTCCAAAATTACAGAAATTACCTTTCAAATAGTGAAATTAAATGCCCACATGTTATTCAAATAATCAAATATTGGAGGTTTAACCAAAATCATAATACAATAACTGGATCAGACCGACCGGTCTTATGGGTCTCAAGCTTTAACGGAACTTATAATATATATTTTATTGATATCACCAAACTCTATTTTCGAAAGATTAGTTATTGAAGTACTCGACCCCGACTTAAATATGCACTTTGACTGTATTAAACGAAATGACAATCACTTGATGAAATTCAAGATCTGAGAAACTCAATTTGATCAGGGAGTAAAATAAATAAAAAAGCAACATTTTCGGTCTTTAGAATTGCATTCAGATTTCAGCTTAACTTAAAGACTCTGATAGCTTTTTATTAAGTTAAAACAAGAACAAGACGTGGAGTATCTAATGCTAGCCCGATCTTTTAACATGGGTTAGTTGATTTCTATCGTGAAAATTAATAGTTAAATATATTATTTAAATGTATTTATATTTATCATTATTTTTCATATTAATTTGTTTGACATATAAAGTTAGTTAATTATATGATCTTATATATACGTCACTTTTAATATGTTGTTACACATAAACTAAGAAAATCTTAAATCTTATTGATTTTATCTTAAAATTAAATAAATTTTTTAAATTTATTCATATTTAATATCTATTGTATTAAGTAAAAGCGGAATCAACAAATAACAAATAACAAATATCTATTGTATTAAGTAAAAGCATGAAAAATATTATGTAATGACCTATAAATATAAACAAATAAAACATATCATCGCTGCTCTATAAAAAGGATTAGAAGAGTATAATCTAATTAGACAGATAAATAGATATTTTTAAGTAATGTATTTATCTTCATTAGTTTTCCCAATAGAGTTAAATGACTTTTATATTAAGGATTATATGTAGTAATTACAATTATATTCAACTTGCCGGATATTTTTGCAAACGAAATGTAGCCTGTGTAACAATGGTATGTCAATAAAATTTGATAATAGCCAACACTTTGATCAAATTTGACAACAAATACTGGGATCAATAAGTGAGGCAGCATAGTTTAGCAGGAAAAATTTGGTAAAAGTTGGCAAAAAAAAAACAGGAAAAATAATCGACATGTCCAGAGTTAGAAAATTAAAAACAAATATATTTTCTAAATTTTATATGATAAAAATAGGTTCTGATGGGTTCAACATGTATAATTTAAGATGCATTATTTAGAAACCAAAATTCACAATTTAAGCTTTTTTTTACTCGGGACTTTAGCATAATTTGAAATCCGGGAAATATAAACTGCTAAGATTTTATTTTTTGGAATATAAAAAAATTGTTTAGAGGAGACATGTGCGCGAGAGTTCCGAGTAGTCTTCAGTCCAAACCAGAGAAAATAAAATGAATGCTATTTAAGGGGGGAAAGGGTGCGATAGTACATAAAGTATCCAGCGATGAAATGAATATAAAATGAGGACATTTTATTATTAAAAATTTAAAAGTATAACTTATATTTATAATTTAAAAATTCTCATATTATATTAATCGTTTTAACAAGATATTTCTAATTATATCTGACTCGGAAAAAGGCACAGTGAAATAAAAGCTGTCGGTAAGACCGTTGACCGTCCTGACAAAATCACGCCACCCATCGGCAGTATAATTAATAACTAACAGTTAAAAAATTACTACAGGCTAACCTAAAATATTTATTTAGTTTTTTGCGCACTTCAGGAACTTTTTAAATTTTTATTCATTATTTCACCTGCAAGTGTTTTCGTCCAATCGTTATAGTGGGTTAAATAGTCATAAAGTAAATCCGATACGCTAAAAAAGAAAAATTAATTCCACGTAGCGTGATGGACTTGACTTGAGCTGTTGAGCAACCCTACTTAATTTTAAAAATCATTCGTCGGTTCACTTTGATGATAACTTTGAACTTTCTATTGTTACCTTTTATTGTGTAAATCAATTTTTTTTGGGTGGGGAATATAACAAATGATTTTCAATCTAGTGCATAAAAATTAGGACTCCGGTCCTTGTAAAATCGTATATTTTAACATTAATATTACTGATATTTATTTGCTTTTTTGTGTTTGCAGATAAGATTTTTGACAAAAACAACGGAAGTATTCTCAAGAGCTGTAACACTCTTTACAGTAAAGTCTATTTCCTGTACATGATGCGACAAAAATGTGCAAGACTTTTTTTTTATTTTATCAAGGTGTTTCCAAGTTATTTTAGGTTTGATTCTGATTAATTATTTTCAAAATTTAAAGCATAGATTTTCACATTTCCCATCGAATGTAAATGCTTAGATTAAATTCTTGATTTGATTTTATAATTGTTTAATTTAGTACCGGTATTATTTGATTATACTAGATTATATTTGATTATATTATATGGTTATTAATTAGCATGTCATTTACCTGTATGAAGACTTTTCTATTCTCTCATTTAATAAAGTTAATGTTTAAGTTAAATATCATTTATTCCCTCAATTCAATTTTTGATATGGTGTTAAAGCCATACGGAAGAAGGGGGAGGAGAAAATGAGATCATGAGGAAGGAGAAGGCAATGGGATCTTCTCTTCTTTGGTTGTTGTCTTTAAGCTTGTTTGGTTAACCCGTTTGGGCAACCAAAATCCATTTATGCGCTTAGTGAGACAAAATTTCTCTCACATATTTACATTGGAATATGTGTCCGTTCTTCCCACGGGCTATCCAAACAAACTTAAATCTTCTCCCATGAATTTTTCTTGCACCAGGACCTCTTCCTAAATCCCCTATGTTCCCTGCCTTTGTCTGACGTGCCACCATGCATGTGTTCTTCCCATTGTAGGGCTTGTTTGGGGAGGCCGTTTGCCTTCCCAAAAGACATTCCTGTATTTACCGAGATAAAATTCCTCTTACATGTTTACTTCGGAATCTGAGTCCGTTCTCCTCACGGACTATCCAAACAAGCCCGTAGACGTCTGATTCCTTCTAAACCCAAACTGTCATCTCGTTCCAATGCTGGTTCCATCCAACTCCATGGCAATCTGCCTGATTTCATCCTAGAAGACCATTTGATTCCGTCCATATCCTTGCCCCCTGTAAGGCCATATGGTTCCGTTCAGCGATAGATTCACGGCACCGTCTTGTTCATCCTGTTCACTAATTTGCTAATAGACAAGCTCAAAATGTTTCCAAGTCATCTTGAGTTTGAAGGGGGTATTTAGCAGACAAACTCAAATTGTTTGTTAGTGTTTGTTTGACAAGCAATTTTTGAGGGTCCATATATATTTTAAATTCAAATATTTGCTAGTTTACAGACTCTAGCGTTTGGTAACTATTTTCTTTAAAATACATTTTGAGAAAAAACTTATTATTTACAAAATAAATACACTATGAATCCAACATTTATCCAAATATAAATGCATTCTCCCAGCGGTTTTCCAAACGGACACTAAACTATTAATTCGATTCAATCATGGTTTAACTTGATATTGGTATTGTTTAATTAGATTAATTTAATTAAATTGTATGGCGTTTGACTAAATCCGAAGGTTATCTGGTTTGCCTATATAAAGATTATCCATCTTATCATCTATTAGAGTAAAAATTCATTTCTTCTCCTTACTTCAATCTCCAACAACATGTATACCTAATAAGTGATAATTCAAACTTATATCGGCACCGTTTGGTAAAGCGTTCAACAGTATCAAAGCACATTCAACAGTATTTTTTCGTAAAATGAGACAATCTCCTCTATATATTTGTCTCGACTTGTGTAAAAGTACTTCTCCACCACGTTACCAAACGGACCAATTATCTCCTTACAATAGTGGTGTTTTTAACCACATCAATCACCAATTTATTGGTAAAATGTCACATACTTCTATTCAAATTCACAATTCATTTAGATGATGCATAGAAGCTGTACGTTAATGCTATTTAAAATAAGGTTTTCTCGTCCCATGGCCTTGTTCGTTAATTTTCCAATCAAAAGATGTATGACTTTTTTTTTTTGGATACAACGTTTCTATCCCTTTTCCCCAAACAAAAAAAAAATATCCCAGAAGAACCACGTATGCGACAAAAATGTTAAAACTCGCTGTTTCTTACCAAAACCGCATTTTAATTAGGATGGGATTCTGTATTGTAGAATACCTTAATTCTCTCTCTCTAAACATTGGTTGGATAAAATTTATTATTTTCAATGTGGACTCAGTTACAGACAGCATCAATAAAAAATTATCACGCCATTAAATTAAAAGGTGATTGAACAAATCGGGTCATTATGAACACTCACAACCAGCAGACCGTTGCCACTCTTTTTGAATTTAGAAGCTTTGTGTTTACTCTATAAAAGGGACATGAGAGGAAATAAAAAAAGGAAAAGGAAAAGAAACACGTGGGCATTATTATTTCATTTATGAGGTAAAGTAAAGTGCGTTTAATTGAGTTGCACCTTTAAATTAAATTAGTAAGGCTAGCTTCGTGGTTCTTCTCAACCTCAGGCTAGGCTGCACACTCTATACCTTCAACCTTTTCCCACTCTCTATCTATTATTTACATTTCCTTATTTAACCTAAAACCTACCCGGATAATTAGCATTAACATGAAATATTATTACTCGTATTTTTAAGGAGAAATATAATGAAATGTTTATAATCACACACAGAGTTTTTTTAAAATTTTTAAATGGGGCATTAGTCTTGTAGCTTATTGGTAATGCATGATTTTAAGCTCAACAATTAATAAACATAAACTAGTATATATTGTTTTTTTATGCACCTCAACGTTTGAATGGATAATTTCCTACATTTTACTTTACCAGTAAGATAGTAAATAAATGAAGTCAACCGCATGACTCTGCCTTTTAAAAAAAATGAATTTGTTGTCGAATTTTAATTACTAAATGCTATTTTATATTTTGAGTGTAAACTCCAATTGAATTTCTTCAAAATATTGATATTTATATTTTCTCAAACTGACACGCTTGACTCATGTAAATTGTAAAATGCCATTATGTTTTTTATATGACTAAATGCTGTTTCAAGGTTATTTTTGTATGAAAAACACATTATATATTACAAAAATGAAACAATGGGTACAGGTTTAAGAAATATATCCCAAGCTTTTAAAAATATAACATGCCTGTTTGGAAACACTTAACTTTTATCTAAAAGTACGTTTACCAGTGTTTTTCCGTAAAACGAAATAATCTCATTCATATATTTACATTGATTTACGTGAAAATACTTATCTAATACGTTACGAAACGAGCCCAACATAGTTTAGTCATTTAAAACAAAACACAGTGGGAAAGCAGAAAAACCAGATCATAATAGTCGCAGACGACAGCGACACAAACAAACAAGGACGCGATTGCATTTCAGTGATTGAATTACTTCGACATTAATAAAAGAAACCTTTTTTTACATTAAAAAAAAAATACTATTGGCCTCCAACCTTATCTTATGTAACTTGTCGTTTTAAAAGTTGGAAAATGAGGAGTGAAGTCGAACCGCGCAATCAAGTACAGTTGTAAAAAAATAGGTTCCTTTCGTTTGGCAACAAACACACACACACACACATATATATATATGCGCTATATATCTCTTTTGCTTTACCAAGCACGCCGCACGCGTCTGGAAAATCATAATCTTTTGTATTTGGGTTACCCCTTAAATAAATCTTCTTTAATTATTTCTTTATTTCCCGAAAAAAACCCCTCAAAAAATAAAATAAAATAAAAAAGGAGAGATTCTCAAGCCCTCATCATGTGGGCCTATCCAAAGTTTCAAACTTCCAAATATTTTATCGTTATTATTGTCATATTCAAATGAACCATTTCAAAGTGATATTCCATTTTTCCTGCTCCGTGAAAAATCTAATAAAACACACTTTCCCTTCCCATTGGTCCTTTTGAGCTGAGAATCCAACAGCAATGCCATCCTTTTTTCAAATTTCAACAATATGTTCATTTCATGCAAAAAAGAAATTGCAACCTTGTCGTGACCCAATATAGAGATGTGTGTGGAATATAATAATATAGGGATAATAGAGAGAAACAGTAACTTGGCTTGTAATCGAGTAATTGGAAATATAATAAACAATTTCTCAAAAGTGATAGCTCCATGTGCTTCATCTTCTTCATCCCCCTGAGAGCTGAGTGACCTAACACACCACAATAAATATATCTCTGGTAGGAATTGTTCCCATCCATCCATCCACAGCTCTTAATTCAGCAACCTTACTTTATAAAAAGCCTTGCAGCTTTTCCCATTAAAATATTAATTTTGCATTACCGACCTGCTGTGTCCATTCAATGAGGGAGCTTCCACCTGGAGTTTTGGATACAGACACTGCTAACTAGTTTTAGCCCTCTCATGGCTTGAGGGTGGCTTG
>JANTPZ010007045.1:0-15548 GCA_025593235.1 Vachellia pachyceras | reverse complement strand
GCAAAATTAGATATTGTGGTTCAAATAGGATAGTTCGATTCTTTGAAAAACAAAAGGTTCATATTTTCCTATGGAAAGGAATGGCAAGGAAAACGCGGGCAATCTCTCTTTACACTCTCACAAGAAGGGCTTTTGAACCTGCAACCACGAAAGCCGAGCATAGGATTCACTTCTGATAGTTTTTCAATCCTGGAGAAGATTTCTTCTTCCTTCATGCCAGTTTCGGTGGTCAGTTCACTCACCATTAGATGCTGTAAAATTATTCTTTTTTCGTGGTTTAGGTCACTAAACCCTAAACCACGAAAAAAGAATATTATATTCTTTTGAACTTTTAGATGCTGAAACAAGAGTTCAGCTAAAAAAAAATAAGTGTCTACATGCATGTTGAGATCTGTGTAAAACAATTTCAAAATTAAGAAGGATCGAATATATCAATCTCCCAAAAACATATCCGAAAGAATAGTTATGCGAAGCCCTTATTATACTATCTGGTGCTGATTGAGAGAATGAATATAATGGGGAATCATCACAATCAATGGATATACTATAGGTTTTAGGAAATTGTCAATAAATCACTTGTCATTAATAAGGAACTTGTTTATTGTAATGCTATAAAAGTATGCTCTCGCAAAATTTTTTTTACATATTTATTTCATAGACTATAAATCGTATGAGAAAAGTAATTTTCACCGTTATTCTAAGCATGTTGAACATAATATGTATCTGGTTTAGTCCAAACATATGTTCAAGATAATATGTATTTGGTTGAGACTTAATTGTGGTTCTAGAGAAAGAGAGAGGAGCAATGCATGTGAAAGTGAAGAAATGAGAGGAGTGCCTTTTTGGTGGTAGGTGTGGTGGGAGGGGTGAGGATAGCTGGGCTTAGTATGGGAGCCTCTCCGTGACTCCTGCTTTTGCGATTCATGATATGAAGCTTGATGCCCCCTCCTCCTCCTCCAAATCTGCAACACTGCGTTTCTTGCTTGCTGTTCCCGTTGAACAGCCTTTGGTACTTATTACAGATATTTGGCGTGGGCCTCGTCAGCATCCCTTTCACCATTGAAGACGACATTCCTAATGCTTAATTTTCCCACCGCCGATCTCCTGCTTCTTTAAGGTCCATATTTTGATTTCCTCCTCTGCAGCCAACAAATATCTCATTGTATTATCACCATATTTTGGTTTCACTGAGAATGAAAATACATAAATTTTAAATATTATAGCTCGACCTCCATAAATAAATAGCTTTTACAATTTATTTCTATCTTAAGATTAATTTTCTTAATTATGTTGTAATTCTTAGATTCATCAACCAGTGACCAAGTTAAGATCTATGATGATTGATAATTCATAATTTTTAAATAATTCAAAGCAAACAAAATGATTTTTAGAATTAAATAATTTCACTGAAAATCGAATTTTAGTGTTCCAAATTCAGAAATGGGGGTCAAAAGAAAAAGGATGCTTAACTGAGGCATATGTAGTTGGATAGACACTAACAGCCTGAAATTATACACAGAATTGAATCTAGAACCTCCCCATTGCAAAAAGAGTTTCCATTCCACTAGCTAAGTTGTAAGTTGATTTGAGTTGCTAATAATGTATTGGCATTGCCTTCTATAAAAGGGTTTGGAACACATTGTTTTTGTAGCATACACAATAAATTTGCGAATAAGAGACTGTTTCTTGAATGCCCGGTTGCATCTACAATGACAGCACCTGTGTATATATCCATTAAATATTATTCTGAAATTCATAGCTCTTCCTTTTGAGAAGTCAATATGACAGAATTTCAGAGAGGGTATAACATCAAAAAGCAAGCGGTTGCCAAGGAACAACCTTGGCATTGGAAACAACTTATGTGTAACCAAACTACGAAAATTTGGCCAGAACGAGAGGAAAAAAGAACCAAAATCTTCGAGAGGGGCATGATTTAAATGCAGTATTCACTACAAGGAGTCCCACAGGAATTATTCTGGATGAAGGACTCACTCAAGCAAATATGTTACTTGTGAAAGTAACGCACAGAAATACGCTGCTTGATGGGGCTCCTGCAAGAGGGACAATCTTTCATACCCTGTTTCTCATGGAGCTCATTGCATGTTGTGCAAACAACCTGATGAGCACATGGAAGGAATACAACAGACATCTCCTCAGAAAGGCACATTACACATTCCCGTTCCCGTTTCACACCTCCGACCACAGAGTAGTTATTTAAATTTGTCACCTCTTCTGACACGGGAAAGGTCTGTGATTCCAGCAGACCAGCACCATCTTTCTTCTCCATGCATCGGATGGCGTAGTTTCCATCAATGCCCCTCCTCAGTGCAGCAATTTTTGAGGAATCAGTCTTCTGTCTCAGTTGCGCAATTTCTTTCTCAAGTTTCTGTATATCATCTGTGTACGTCCGCAGATTCTTGTCTGCATTTGATTTGATCATGTCTTCCTCAGATTTTGCTGACGCTTCGAGTTGTTCTCTTTCTTTTCTAATAGAACTGACCTGTAGGAGGATTTCTTCCTTTGCCTTTAATTCTTGTTGCCATCTAGCCTGTGGTAATTTCCCTTACAATGAGAACAGGCCCGATAATAAAATTCATTTAGCCTCATTGGATATAAGATGATTGCATGTGTGGAATTTCTCAAGGGGTGCATGGATACCGAGACTACTTTACCCTTTTAACTCAGAATAATCACACTTAGCAGTTTCTGATGTTAAATGCTATTATTGTGACAATTTTACAATATACACCACCCATTGTAAATGCTAAAAATGCTAAAGGTCCTACTGTGCATGGAAATGGATAACAAGTAATTCGGTTGCATGTTTAAGAAACTCAAGCAACATGAAATATTACTTGGAATAGGCAAAGCTCAAAGTATCATACCTCAGCTTGCTCCTGTTGCACTTTAGCTTGCTCTAATTCCTGCTGCAGCAGTGCCAATTTACGCTTTTCTGTCATTAGCTCTTCCTGAAATGAGGATCTCTGCTTTTCCCATGACTGAAACTTTATTTGGGCATTCTTTTCTCTCCTTGAGACCTCTTCACAGCTTGCAGCTGATTCTGCAGTACGTAACTTAGCATCCTTCATCTCTCTCCTCAATGCTGCATTCTCCACCTCAAGCTTCAGGACAGCAGCATTAGCTCGCTCCACCTGTCCACTAGCTTTACACAGGGCATTTTCCATCTCTGAGAGCTTCTTCATAGTGTTTTCCTCAAGAGTTTTCTTCTCTTTCTTAAGATGTTCAACTTCCTCTTTCTCCTGCCTTAGTGTCTTAAGTTCAGCCTTGTCCTTACTCAGCCGACGAGCAGCCTGCATAACCTTTTGATTGGCCCACTCAGTCCATTCATGGAGCTGATTTTGGAGCTCTTGTACCTGAGGAACCAATTTCAAAATCATTTCATCCTTCTTATCCCGGGGTGAGTGCCCCAAGGACTTATCATATGTTATCCCCGTACAAGTATTGTGAGATGCCTCAGTATTGCAGCTGACAGGCATCGTGAAAGATTTGCTTTTTGATAACAATGAAAGAGAAAGATCAGTATCAGTTGCTAATAACGTAGTTGGGCTACTCATGGCAGGTAAAACATTGACTGCTTGTTGTGATGAAGTACTGGACTTGGGGGAACCAGAAATGACATCAGGAGAATCGACACTAAGTGCAGTAGAGGTAGATGGTCCAGCATTAGATGACAAATTCGAGCCAAGGTTGCCTTTAGTTACATCAACTCCCATTGCCTTACTTATCTTTAAAGATGCACCCTTCAAGTTAATGGTAGTAGAGTCTGACACAGATTTAAGTTTTCTATCTAAGATTAAACCACTCAACTTCCCTCCTCTCGAAGACCCTTTAGATCCATAAGTGCGATTACTTGATGATTTCTGTCGAAAAATGTAATCCCTCTTGATGCTACCAGAATGGAGTTTCCTAACACTTCCTAGCTTTTCTTCTACCATGGGAGATTGGGAAGATCCAGCATTACAGAGTCCCTTATCAGCACAATCAGACCTTGAATCAGTGCTGTCTTTCTCTGAGAATCCACCTGGACTTGGAGAATTCTTTATGTCGTTCACACCAGGAACTCCTTCTACAAATAATGTCTCAGACTGAGAATTATGAGAACCTGATGAAACTGAGTTACTGGGACTTGGAAGACTCAATTGAGGGCTTTTTATTTCTAATTCTAACTGTGAATCAGTTTGGGTAGGAGAACACCCACAAGCAGGGCCATCACTGATAAAGATGCTCAAAGGGTCACCATCCATTGCACATGCATGTGACACATTCATGTCATATATTAACAAACACCACAATGCATCCCCAATACTGAAGAATGGCCGGACCTCTCGAAGAACACAAACCAATTCAGCCAATATATATTTCTCAAGCTGCAGTAAATCTTCAAAACAGTGTTCTCTTGAAGGATCAATCTCTTGTTCATTCCTAAGAAATGCTAGAGTATTATCAACTATGTTAGACACTGCATCTTTGCATCCATAACAAATGCCAGACGTTAAGATGGACTTTGTGGCTACCTCTTCAGTGTAGCCACAAGCAACAATTATTTTTATTGCACTCTTGAAAATGGCGTCCAAATTGCTCAAAACAAGTTCTTCCAACTGATATTCTGTAAGATCACTCCAATCAGCTTCATGGAACTCATCTGCCTCAAGTTCCTCCTTGGGTTGGCCAGGCCCAGCATTAGATGAACCTACAGGACTAGACAATCCAAGGTCAAGTTTCAGTCCATCAGAATGATCTTGGTTAAATCTACACAGGCTACAACCACTGACTTGCCCATGACCTGGGGTTATTTCAAGTTTCTCAGCTGAAAATTCATAATTGAGACATCCGTTTTGAAGTGAGGGCATAATCTTATTTGGTTCCCCTAAAGGTAGATCAGCCCTAAACTTTCTCTTATTTCTACTTCCTTTTTCTTGGACAGAAACTGAAGGAGATATTTGACTGCTACCAGAGGCAACCAGTGATGCCATTTTAGCTGCAAAAGAGGAATGGACAAATCTATGAATAAATTTATCAATTTTTCTATAGCATCTATTCAAAAGCACCTATTGTGCATATTTGGTAAGAACTTCTTCCCAACGGTACACGTAAGCCAAGATAAAACCATCTCGAAATCCGTAAAAACTATCTCTAAATCCATAAAAACCATATCAAAACCCGTAAATTCTTCTCGGAATCCGTAAACTCCTTTCTCCCAATGAATTCTCAAACACACCCATTATCATTCAATAACCAAAACAAGTTGCAATTCCATGATTCCAAAATGTAGGCCAAATTTAAATTTTCTGTTTGCTCAATAGAGAACATTAGTCGCATACATTCAAATAGCGTAATTTGTCCTCTAATTGCTAGAATAAATTAACTAGAGATGGCTTAATGGAAGTTATTTATCTATGTCATCCGCATAGTTATTATTTATCTTTTCTAAATCTTAAAAATGCAGGGACATTGATCTAATGGAAATGAAACGAACAAAATTATAATGATAAATAAATTAGCGAGACAAGATCAGCTGTACTCAAACAAACTAGCAGAACAATATTACTTTGATGCGCAAACGAGATGGAGAAAAACTGAAATTACGACCAAAAAGAATAAACCATGACGGTTCATTCGGAAGAAAGTCAACAACATTGCCTGCTATGCTGAATAAAAGAAGTGATAAAAACACTCAATTGAAGGGCATTGCATGCGTCTGAGGAGTCAAATCATTTTACCTTAAAATTTTAGCATTGAAATTTACGATATCCAGCTTCCTGAAGCGTGCAAACGCATAAAATAAATATCTTATCAGAGAACCAATAATGATAATAAGCCCACTAACAAGAACAGGCACGTATCCAGTAATTGAAGCGGTGAGAGCATAAACAGTTTACACAAATTTAAGATTAAGAGCATCAACACGGATTCAATTCCAGCACATTATCCAGAATCTACACGCACCCACAGATCAGAAAAGTGATCCAAGCAAAATATGTTTTCATTAACATTGGAACGTACGCAGAAGATCCACAATAGAAGTGGAAGAAGCCGAAAGCTACGATCAGTATCAGACGATCAAAGCTATCCAATAACAGCAATTGTTTGAGCAATCAAAGGTGGGATATCTATTACAAATTTAGAGCATCGGAGAGTCAAATAATATATCCTTTTTTTTCTCTGTTGGCCTTCTTTGTTGTGCTGAAATTTGGTTACCGGGAGGCCACGCCTGTACAGGACACGGGGAGAAAAGATCCCTAAAGTGCCATTAGTAGAATGCCAGCCGTCAGATCAGACAAATGACAAGATCTTGCCGCGTGTCAAATAGGAGCCGCTGATTTCTTCAACTAACCAGATTAAGTTACAAACTTCTATTTAAAAGGTTTTTTTATTTTTTTATTTTTTAAATTAAAATTTTATATAATTTGTTTTGAAAACATAAAAAAATATATGACTTATTATAAATATTATGGTATATTTAGTGAGGTGCATGAACTCCAAATTTTCAGAATACAGCTTTACTCATGACATTGATGGATCAAAATTTATATTAAATAATCTTGACTATTAATAATTGGATACCCATAACTAAAAATTGTTATGCAGAGTATGGTAAACACTTATCTTAAATGAATTAAAGGAATATCCCAAGTTTCCCATATTTAAAATTCATTCTTGCTCTTATCCAGTGGTTATATATACAACGAAATTTATATGAAAATTATGTTATTTATAATTATAAATAGCAAAATACATTATAATATTTCTGTATAAAGCATGTAAATTTGTGTTTAGTTGACCTCATATGTCTATTCACAGGAGGAGATGTTACATTCCTCAGTTCCTTCAGCTTATCATGATTTTAAGACATAGAAAATATAAATTATATTATTCATATTTTTAAAAATAATTGATTGATTTTTTCCGGATAAAGATATTGTGCTTGTTTAGGAACTTCGTTCCCCAACAGTATACGAAAGTTAACATAAAACCATCTTGAAATCCGTAAAAATCATCTCAAAATCATTTTAAAATCCGTAAACTCTTTTCTACATTGTTCCCAAACACACATTATCAGGCTTATAAAAGGAAGAAAATCATACGGCTATCGATCAGCATTGGGCCGAACGCGAGTAGAGCCAGGCAGTTGCAATGGATCAAATACAAACTGTACCAAACCGGAGCAAAGCCACTCCGCCGCCGCCTCACCAGAGTGATGCCGATGAAGAAGATGAGAACGTGAAGCAGCTGGATGACTGCGCTTCCCACCATCTTTCAATGCAGGTCCTTCTGCAATCCCCTGTGATTATGACCCTTTTTTGGTTGCTCATAAAAACCTAAAACCTGCTCTAAAGATCGATCATACTTGAATTTTTGACGAAAATATCATCCTTAATTCGCAGGAATGTATCGTTAATTCAAACAGGGACTGGAAAGCCTGCCAAGCAGGTATCTACCTCCAACTCTATATGGTATAAGCCAAATGTGAAAAGAGGAACAGAGCAAGAGAAAGCGATAAACGTAAACTGATTGTATTAATTCCATACTCTTCCCTTACAACCTGAGCCCATTTTATAAGACTATGGCTCCTTTCATTCTAACGATTCATCAACAGAAAGGAACAACTCATGTGGCCCCCACATAACAGAATACTAACAAAGCAATAACAGACTCAATAGAATACTAACTCATTACCCACGTACACAAACGACATGTAACAATACTCCCCCCTAAAGAATGTCCTTGTCCTCAAGGACAGAGCGAGAATATTTATCTGGACAGCCACAGTCAGGCATGACATGAGTTCATCATCAAGTTGGTCTCATTTACAAGATCAACAGCAGCGTGAAGAAGTATGTGGTGGACTAGCAGCTGGATATTGCCCATGAGATGGAGAACTGATAAATGTTGGAGCAGCGGGAATGAAGATACATATGCATCGGTCAAACGGCCAGCTTTGGCAGGAGGCATCGGACCCCATTGCTGTTGCTTGCTCTGTTTCTTTTATTGGTAGGGGCTGCCACTGGTTTCTCCTTCTCAATCTTAACCTTCTCCAACTGTTCAAGACGCTTCTTCCGATTTTCAGGATGGGACCCATCCTCTAGTTTGTATCCTTCAATGCACTTGATGACAGCTCTGAGTGCAGACTGTTCTTTTCTAGCAGCTAGGTACGCAGCTCGGCCTGCGTTATTAGGATATTCCAGAATAGATGCTGCAGCCTTCCTTGCATCCTTCAAAAATGCCCTCGGTAGTGGAACAGACAAGACCTACTTCGTGTGTAAAGTGTGCTGCATCAAGTTGCTGGTCCTTGTTGAGTAATTCTCCAATCAAATCGGCCATTTCGTCACCAAGACCAAGAGAAACAGCAAGCTTGGGCATCTGTTTTCTCCCTGCGGAACCAATCACAAGCTTCCTATATAAATCCAGGTCCTCTTTCTTAACAATACAAATAGTCACCAAATGCTGCGAGGATGTATGCACATCAGGCATCTTCACACTCTCCATTCCCCCGCGCTCTTCCAAGCTCGCCTTCCAAGTCTCAGCAATCTCTTTGGAGAGCAACAAGTACGAGAAGGGACCAATTAGGATTGGAACTGTATCTACTCCAAGAGCTCTGGCTTCCTCGTACTCGTCAACAGCTTCCAGTGTTGGCAGAGTCGTTCCTACCGATCGCTTCTCCATATCTGTGAATGTCGAGGAACCATTCGGCTCTATGCGTAACCTAACACTGTCGGTCAATTCTTCGTTGTTGACAGCGGCGGAGATTTTCTCCATGAACCTGACTTCATAGCGCTCGGCCTGCTCCGCAAGCTTAGCCATGCAGACGTTTTCTTCGTGATGAGAGGTGGCGGCGGCCATAGTCAGATCATAGAGAGGATGAGATCTGAATTTCCTCAGCTCGGATCCTTCGTGAGAGAATAAGTCTGAAGTATGCTTGGTTTTAGAGAGAAGAACTCTGGCATCACCTTCCATGCAGCCTGGGAAATCTGGAGAGATACATGGTGATCGGAGCTTGGGAACCCGACTGAGGTTATCGTTGAGGATGTCGTCATGTTCGAGGGCAAGGACGCGATATTTTGGACAGAGTGTGGCGGCAAAGGGGCAGCTGACACTTCCACCCGCGATAATGGTGTAATCGTAGCAACCTTTCGATGGTAAATCGATGGCATTGGAGACAAGACTCAGGCACGTGTACGACAACGAAGACGTCTTCTCTACATCACAAGAAAATAGAGATAGAGGTGAAACAGAGCCTTGAATGCCATGAGTAACCACCATACCGTTGTTGAATGGTTCGGGCACTCCTCTGATGAAAACGTTTACGTCAACAACAGTGACATTAACACCACTGACGGAGACAGAGCTTGATCGTCGAGCATCATTGAGATACCTACGAATTAGGGGGGTAGGGAGAGAATACACCACTGACAGCGAGATTGAGAGATTCTTCATGATGGAGAAGATAGCTTTCTTGAAGACGGCAACGTCGAGAGCTTCTTCAAGATCATCAACAGCAGTGGTAGAGTTTCTGTTGATCGAATCGGTTGTGACAATAAGGCAGCGGTCTGAACTCAAGGTTTCGATCTTGGTTCCGAAGGCGAGCTTCCGCAGATAATTTGATGGAGCAAGGGTCGTACAAAGGTCTGGCCAGGAAACCGAGTACGTTGAGTCTGAGAGTGGAGGAGCCGCTGTTGCAAGCTCTGAAGGACCGAGACGAGAAGAGATCGGCTTGAGGCGTGCTTGGAGTCCAGCAATGGTGGTTACCGTGGGTGAGCAAAGCATCACAATGATTGACGTTGTATAGAGCAATAAGAGTCGCAAAGAAACGGAAAACAGAGAGTGGCTGCGTCGTAGAGCATCCCTGGCGGAGCGAGAATCCAATCGTTGGCTTGTGTCGCTGAGCTGACCCGAGGAGCGAATCTCCGGCGCCATAGTCAGAGAGTGGCTCTGATACCAATTTGGTATAGGCCAAATGTGAAAAGAGGAACAGAGCAAGAGAAAGCGATAAACGTAAACTGATTGTATTAATTCCATACTCTTCCCTTACAACCTGAGCCTATTTTATAAGACTATGGCTCCTTTCATTCTAACGATTCAGCAACAGAAAGGAACAACTCATGTGGCCCCCAAATAATAGAATACTAACAAAGCAATAACAGACTCAATAAAATACTAACTCATTACCCACATACACAAATGACACGTAACACTATATGTTCGGTTTGCTGATTTCGTAGCATGGCTTCACTTGAATTCAGATAATATTAAACTATCATACGAAAGATTATTTTCTTTTGAATCATTCTATAATGCAAAGGTATTTGTGACATCAACGTATTATCTGTCGCTGCGACCTGACGAGCTTCTGATTCTCTCGCAGTATATTTTTCAGCTTCACTTCTCTGTATATAGATGCATTCATCTAATTCGATGCTTAATCGTCTACCTAAGAACCTCTATTTATAGGATTGTTATGTTTAAATTTCATTCTTCCCCTGGAAAATCAGCCTGCCATACTTGTAGCCCAGTTGCTGAGTTTTTGTTTTGCACTCCACAGAAGTACAAGCTTTGAAGGCATGCATGGAAAAGAGAAAGGGTCAAAAATAGAGATCAGAATTCTGCAGAGAAGGAACTCAAAGATGGAGTGATGTGCTCTGCTTCTTGGATGGAAGTGAGAATAAATTGTGAAAGATGGAATCTTTGTACTATCTAAAGGTCTTGACCTCGTAATTGCTTCCATAGCCTTGTCCTATTAATTGTGATTCAAGATTCCAATGGTGTTTGGCCTGACAATAGATTGCTCCAAACAAACTGTGCTCCCGGTCCAAGGTGAAAATGAGATGAATCTTGAGACATTGCCAAATTTTAGCAACAGATATGAGTCATTATGTAGAATTCATTCGCTGCTCTTTTTTTTTTTTTTTTTGCCAGTAGATATGAATGAATTCATTCATTCACTGCTCTTGTCTAACAAGAAAAGATTTTTCTTTAGTATTCCATCAAGTGTCTTTTACGAACATTTTTTCACACAAGGCACCTGGCAGCTTGAGGGACTCAGCAATTTTGGTTCTTTCATGCTCTGCAGTATAGTTCACTAAAAATGATGGTGCAGTGGTCCCAAAGCCATAAAAAACGAAAAAACTTGGAGCATTAACGCCACCCCAAAACCATGCTCCTCTACCAGAATCACTTTCATTTTTTTCTCCTTTTTTCGCTGTTGAAAAAGTGATTTTATGCAAACCGAATTAAGTATATAAGAGGAGTTTTGTCTTAATTTATGTGTAAGGTGAAAAAAATGAAGGAAAAAGGTGTAAACAAACACCCCTTAAAATCTAAACACACACCAAGCATTAACACTAAAACCACGTTTTGAATTGGTGAGTGCCATTTCAAACCTGTATCTAGCGTCTTCTTAGTTAGGGTGCGCATAGTTAGGCAGAAAACCCATTCTTATTTAAAAATTATTTTTAAGTAAAAATTACTTTTTAAATAAGGTGATAGTTGAAAAAATTATCTTTATTTTAATTTGCATGCACGTTACAGTAATAACTTTTAAAAAGCAAGAAAGACAATACATTGTGCACGTTTGATAATGCAGTGGAAGTATTTTTACATAAATCGAGGTAAATCTCTAAAGGAGATTATCTCATTTTACAAAAATATACTGTTAAACGTTTCACCATAGAACGAGTTCAATTTAAATACCGTGGGAGCGTGGGTGGGTAGTTATTTATTGAAGTACTTTAATGGGCTAATTTGGGCTTGTTCAGAGTCTGAACTTCAGACCATTGCCAAGTGTCTAATGCAGGGGGAAGGTCCGCCGCGGGAAGGGGGGGGTTGACAAGGATTTGAATCAATAAACTAAAGCCTTCTATTATTGACCATTACCGAAATCTAACCTGTGTTCTACACAATCCGGGAAAGGGAAAGGGGGGAAAGAAACTAACATAAAAGAAGATGAAACAGTTGGAAAACATATGGATGTTAGTACGGTCATTGCCAAAGACAGACAAACATGAAAAGGGTAATTACAGTATATAGTACAACCAAAATGGGCCCCTTATGATTTACTTTTGTGCTTGCCACTGCCACCAGCGAGGAAGAGACTTCTTAGAAGCTAAGTCGCCAGAGACGTCGTCAACAATAGAAGGTGCCGAGAAGCCTTGAGCAGACATACGACCTAAACTTCCAGCATTAGCCGCATTCATATATTCTGTGCTTTGATCAGGATTCTGCTGCTGCAAAAGTACCACAAATAAGATTGAAGAAATACACAAGCGACAACCATCTTAGTTTTAAGAACCTCGAAAATAGCATTAGATAGGATGAGAACTGACTATTTGGTAGACAACTCGTTGACCATAGAATGGAGCTGAGTTGAATCCGGCAGGCTGGTAGGGCAATGTTCCAAAACTTAAACACTCAACATTCCCTTCAGCTGCAGCAGACTTCGCATGTTTTTTATGGCTTGACTCCCTACACAAGAGATAGGCAATATTATTTCTATGTCTAAATTGAGCACAAAATGACAAGTGGAGAGTTGAAAGATGCCATTTGAATGACAACTTAAATGCAAATTTGGATGTTTTGTTTGCCATCAGCATTTTCAATAAAATGCAACACATGGTTGATTTTTTAGGCTATAGCTTTATTGGGGAAACTGAAACATTTCAAATTTGCCCACATTTAAACTGGATGGCATGAAAACTTATTCATGAAATGATTTAATTTAACATTGAACAAGAATTATGACGCATGATCCTGTCACAAAACAATGAATCAGAAATCTCAGTCGATCGAAGAAATAAAAGAAATATAGCGAAGCATGGGCAAGAAAATATATTCTTGTGCAAAAACTATAAGGAACCCCGCAAAGAAATTTTACCAACTAAAAGCTATGGGTTAGATATATAATGTACTATGCAAAGATAAAGACTTCATGACTATATGTTACTTTTTAAAAATGACCAATTACGACGTTCACTAAACCACCTAATACAAGCTTGATTAAGTTGGCACCAGCTCCAACATCATCATGTGGTATTAATTCATGCCAGTTTAGCAGATAAGCTGGATTGAGTTAGCATCAAAAGACGGCACAGCTTTCGGCAGATATCACGTGCACAACCAATAGCAACTAGAAGGAGTTAAAACAAAAATCACAATCACCTTGGAACTGGCAATCCGTTGGGAACGCTATTAAGGGTCGGGTTGGTTCCAGCCAGCTCATAAGTTGATGTTTCAAAACTAGCAGCATATTCAGCAGTCCCTTCAGTCAATGACTTCACATATTCTTTACTGCCTTGCACCCTACATGAAAGCAAGTAATATATTTCTGTGAAATTATCTCTAAATAGTCCAGCTTGACTAGTGTCTTGCAAGACAACATTCAAAGGGCATAACTTAGGTCTTAGGTGAAAACTTTCAGATGTTTGTCTTATATCGCAAGCGCCAATAAAAAAATATGATCCTTTTTAAAGCTCATAAGCATATTTTCGTCCACATGTATCAAACGCATAATTTGTGAAGAAACAACTGGTGCATTACTTAGTAAGAACTTTGGCACATAATCCTGTGAAAGAGAATCACTGAAATATGAGAAATTTCAGTATTCATAGAGGCATAATGCAGAAATCATAAGATGAAGACTTGATAAGAAAACTAAACAAATATGGCAGAGGAAATTGTCCTATAAAAACAATGGCAACTGATTTATCACAAAAAGGTACCTAATTCATTATCACCATCCACTTATTATGAGTTAATACTTTATCGCAGTCATGTTGTTTAATGAACCAATTCAAAACAATAGTCTGTTTGATGCAAAACTTTAAACAATATGCTGGGCTCAAAATATGCTAGATTTGGGTCTCAGACATAAAATATTTTCCCAGCAACATCATTCTGCAGATTCAAAATCATCATGTTGTATTAATTTATGCGACGTCAGACAGGGTTGACTGACCGAGCACTGTTAGGCAGCGCAACTTTTTCCAGATATCATAAGCAAGCTAATAACATTTCGAGATGAGTTTAAATAGAAATCGCAATAACCTTTGCACTAGCTCTCCCTTGGCAACATGATATAGTGAGACCAAGCTTGGAGTGAGAGCAATTGAATTAAATTCGTGACGAGTGTGAGTAACTCTAGTACGGCGCAATCTTTTTGTCCCTGTGTTGTAACAAAGTACTTCTGAGTCGTTGTACAACATTAGGATTTCCCCATTTCCCAAAAACTTTACCGGTTCATAAAAGTCAGAGTGGGATCTTCTAGGATATAAATTTTCAATCACAAACTGCTTGGTCCAAGACTCCTTCACCCCATAATCTTTCATAACCCAAATATCAAATTTTCTACTATCCCCGAAGACACATACAAATAGACAACCTTCAACTACCCCCAACCTGAGATCATTAGAAATTTGCCTTTTAGTTCCATCAAGGCATGGAGGTGGAGGAACCGACCCGAACTCCTCAGTCTCAAAATTGAAAGAATATATATATTCCGAACTGCCACCTGCACTTGGAACCCAATGAAGAGAACCACGTAAGAAGGAATTAAAAGATGGCGCAACAAGGGCACAAGGTGCACACCCAATGCTTTTCCAAGTTCCCGTTTCCATGTGATATATTTCAGCATCCAGATAGTCATTCTCTGACCACTTAACCTTGGGATGGAAAGTTTGTAACACCTTATACCGATTAGTTGCAGCGCAAAATCCAAGTCCCATGAAAGAGCCCAAACTCCTACCTTCACTTGCTGAGGGAACAGTGACATACTCTCCCAAAATGGGATTACATACCCAAATAGGGTCATCTTTTTCAACTCCATATAAACAAAGCAAGCCATTACATGAATTCACGAGGCCGAATTTGGAGCAGGGAAGGTTAATCTTGGGAGTAAGCATTAATTTATCGAATCGATAGGGATCGCGACCCCGCTGGTCCACATGGGTAAGGATGATTTTGCGTGATTCGGAGAGGGAAGGTATGGTTTTGATAAGTATGGAAGTGGAAGATCTTGCAAGTTGAAGCTCGACAAAGCGAGGATGCGAGATTAGACGAAGCCAAGCTTTGCAGACCCGTTTGCAGCTGAGAATAGACTTTATGGGAAGCCTTGAGAGAATGTCAATGATAATCTTTGAAGGTAAAGTTTGGATTTTGCACTGACCCGTCCATAGCAGTGCCGGCTCCGCCTCTTCCAAACTGCAGCTTCCCAAATTGCTCGCTCGTCTCTTCTTCTTGCGATTCATTGGGGTTTCTGCTCTTCGTCTTTCCTTGAGGAGTTCAGTTGAGATTATTAGGCATCCACATAAAAGACGATTATATATTAAGAGTGAATTAACATTTACCCGAAAGTTTTGGCCTTTTCGCTTTTTACCCCTCCCTTTTCAGAAATGACAGTTCGAGGCCACAGGATGGACATGTTAAGGGTCTGTTTGGTTTGGGGGGAGGGAAGGGGAAGAAAAATGAGCCCCTCCCCTTGTTTGGTTCAAAAATTAGGAGGGGAGGGGCTGAATTTTTTCCTTCTCTCTCCCCTTCCC
>JANTPZ010007044.1:0-13900 GCA_025593235.1 Vachellia pachyceras | reverse complement strand
AAGGGAAACCGAGACGAGAGAGAACTGAGACGAGAGAGAGAAGAAAACTGAGAAAATGAATTCTTGCATATTCATTCAATGATCAGTACAGAGATATATACATGATGAATCACGCTGCTAGATCTCGTGTTCAGTTACAACAATAATATAACAACTTCTAACTAATTTAGCCAATTGCTGACTGACTAACTAACTAATTATAAATTATCGTTACTGTCCGTTAACCAGCTCCGGCGACCAAACCTCCAGCATCGTCGCCTCCGGATGAACCCAAATCAGAACGGACGAAGCTTTTCTTAACAGCTGCGTTGTCTGGATTGAGCCTGGGAGACCTCCTCAAGCCATTTGCATGCATTGTACTCAACTGCTTCAGGATCTTTCTGGGGGTATTTTGATCCATCACACTGAACTCTGAGAAATTCGGTGAGGTAGAAACAAGAGCCTAAGGTCATATTATAAGCAAACAAAGAACAACAAGACAGGACCTTTCTGGGGTCTGTACAACCAACGGAAGGACTGATTTTTGTCACCTGGTTATCTTGCCTTACCTAATCCATTGTCCTTTCTCCTTCCCTCCACCAAAAATTGATAGGAGAGACGAGATTTTAATAATAGATCTATTAATCATAGTTGCTAATGCTATAGAAACAAACCATAAATAAAAGTTATGTCTCTCAAGCAACGGTTATGATGCTTTCTCCATTGTTGAAACTTTCTAGGGCAACGATCTTCAAAGGAAGAGGCCGGATTCTGTTGGAAAGTTCTACAGGAGCGATGGATGGGGATCGTGATTTGGAACAGGAGACATAATTAGCTTTTTTCTGATGCCCGATCAAATTTTCTTTTTTTCTTTTTTCTTAATGAGGGGTAAAAAAGTCTTTCAAATTAATCTACCATTATTTTATCTAAATAAAGAAAATTTAAAAAACTGAATTCCATAACCATTTCTAACCTACCAAACAAACCTTTAAAGTCCAATTCCAACATCACTTCCACTTCCATTTCTACTTCCACCTTCACTTCCATCAAAATCATTTACGTATACCAAACGGGGCATTAGAGAGTCATTATTTAGCATGCTCAAAGAGGAAATAAGGATGGAGGACTTTCAGCCGTATACTGAATGATCCTAGGCCTATTGTGTTATGAGGGCCCACGACACCCCATGGTTGTTAGGGAAGGAACCCATGGTCCGAACGCGTGCTCTATGGATCTGACCAACTCACATCACTTGAACGATTAGCATTGTGGATAGCTACCAGTTATATGGACAGTTATAGCCCATGGGTTCAATCAGAAGAAATAAGGTGGGGGAGT
Organism: Vachellia pachyceras; assembly: GCA_025593235.1. Taxonomy (NCBI): domain Eukaryota; kingdom Viridiplantae; phylum Streptophyta; class Magnoliopsida; order Fabales; family Fabaceae; genus Vachellia; species Vachellia pachyceras. Next base: position 12,583 of record JANTPZ010007044.1, on the reverse strand, counting down.
TACAAGGGAGATCTAGTGATTACAGAAAAGTGCTCATGTGATTATGGATCATTGTGAATGTTAGGCTCATCGTCATATAATTGCTAAGGTGTTAACATGATTATTGAAATACATACATACATACATATTTTTGGTACAATGTGAACCATGTTGACTTTGTGAACTACTTGGAAAATGAGTATAAAATGTGAAATTATTTTTATGCAATTGATTCCATATCTCTCATTTGGCACTCGCTTGTATGCCTTTTAAGTTGGTTTGCTGGTTGTTGAGACTTTTTATCTCACCCTATTGTTATTAACCATTTTCAGGTGAAGGCTCTCGTGTGCAGAATTCAGGGAAGGCTCCGAAGGTTTAAATTGTGCTATAATTGAGTATATCATCCTCCTTATTGTGCTATAATTGAGTATATCATCCTCCTTTTGTATATGTGATGTATTGATGTATATTGTCACTATTATATGACTTATCCTTTTGTTATTCACTCATTTAAGATTCTTAAGTTTATATTTTGAGGAACCATCATTAGACAACTAGTGGCCTAACATTGTTATTATCATAGCAATTTGGTGGATCTATTAAGTTCAATTTGTGATTCTTGGTAAGGACTACAATTGTGTGAGAAGAACTTGGCATTGAGCCATCGATTTAATATTTATATGGAAGTTGAAAGTTTCGATCCAAACCAATTTTTGATCTTCGGTTAAATTTTGTGTCAAACTGAAGGTTCTGAGTTAAGTAACCAGTTTAGAGATGTCATTGTTACACTATGCATTTATGTTGATTTAATATTATTAATCGACTAATTCCTGATTGATTGGCTAATCTTGACAAATCCTTGATTCGTTTCTTGAATATATAAAAAATCCCTAATCATATTATTCTAAAAGAATCCAAACAACAAAATACAATGGTATTTTGGGTGAGACATGGTTTGGGATTTGAACGACGATGGGAATGCGAATCTCGAAGGGAAGATGATTCCAGGGTGAAGAGTAGTTTAAACAAAAATAAAATTTAAGCAAAAGTGAGAATGAAGTGAAAACAAAACTATTCAACATTTGAGCAAGATGATGCTGCATTTGGACATTGACACACCATCAAGTTTAAAATGTTTTTTTTTGGTCAAAATCAAGTTTAAAATGTTAATACAACTTTTTTTTATCTAATTTTACTTTCATTTTAATTTTGATTATGAGTATAAAACCACTAAGTTCAGTCACCTAGGGCAAATGATTAGAACCGTCAAGACAGGTTGAACCCTTCATAACAATGCTATTAAGGGTCTAACCTATATTTTAGAAGGTGCAAAGGGAATTTGAGTTTGAAAGGGCTAGCCTTTTAGGTTAAAAATAAAATGGTTAGCCCCAATAACACAGGGGCTATCCCATTTTTGCCTGTCTATTTTTACTTTTTTACTGATGTAAACTTTCAAGAGCACTGAAAGAGGGCATATTATTTTTAAAATAGTATAATTTTAGCCTAACTTTTTTTAATATCTTTTTGAGACTTTCTCAAAGTAAGTTTTAAATTTAATAGCAGTATAACAGAGAAAGTTTAATAGTCATTTATGAAAAATTAATATCCTAATCTTTTCATATAATGGGTTATTAGTGTTTGAGAATTGGTTTGTATTAATTTTAAAAGTTTGAACAATAATTTAACACTTTATTTCATTAATATTTATTATTTGAATTTACAATTTTAAGATATTTATTGTTTTATATGTGAATATTTCAAAATAGTTTAAAATTTTAAAAAATTAATAAGATAGCCCTTCAGCCATGAGCCTACATGTTCGAGGGCTAGGTTTCGATAAAACAATGCTTTAAATGTACACAAGCTTTTTAGGCATTGACTCGTTAAGGGTCGACTTTTAGAGTTGGACTAACCTGTTATGACAATTATAAAAATAATTCAAATTTTATTAAATTACATCGATCACTATTTTAAATAAAAAAAATTTGAAGGATCAAAATCATTAATTTTAAATTTAACGAATCAAAACTAAAATGAAGGTTAATTCGAAAACCAAATATTATATTACCCCCTTTTTAATGTCAATTCTCCACACACCCACCATAGTGGTCCCACAAAAAAATTGTATTAGCCAAACGATGGTAACGCCTCTCCCCTTCCTCCTAAAAGCCATTTATTTAACCCGTTTGTATTAACTTGTGAATAAGTAACTTTTAGACAAAATGATTTTTGGAAATCACTACCAAAAAATGTTATTTAACGACGAAAAAATCCATTGTTAAATGGATGTTTTCCATCAGAAAATTTCTATTTAGCGACGGAAAATATTAACGACTCTCGTTTTAGCGACAGAAAATAGCCATTTAGCAATGAATTTTCTGTCGCTAAATGGCATTTTTCTATTAGTGAATTGAAGTTATGGTAGAAGTTAGATAATGGGCTTGTTTTCCATAGCATTACAAAAGCATATTCACATAAATTAAAACAAAACTCTTTTTGCATGCTTACATTGTAGACCATAAATCATGTTAGAAAGAAGCTTCTTATGCTAATCCAAACATGTTCAATGTGATGTGATTTATATTTAGAAGTGACTTTTTATAAAATTGAAAACTTGTTCGGGTAAATATTTATGAAGTAAGTTTTGACAAAAAATGATTTGAAAATACATGAATTTTATTCAATATTACATATATATATATATATTGTCATGAATTTGGGTTCTAGAGGGAGGAGAATGATTAGTCGTAGCCTTGGATAGAGGTGGGGAAACAAGTTGAGCCCGCGGGGTTGCAGACTCACAATCCTTTTTAAAAAATATATTATTGCATGTTATATTATTTTATTTGTAGATAAAATATTTCTTTTATCTTTTTATATCAATATTGTTTTACAAAAAAACAAGTAACACCGAATTCTTTTTCTTCTTCTCAAGTTAAACAATACTCGATACATTCAAAAGTAGTATAGAATTGGTGATCCCCAAGGAGATACACTGGGTCTGATAAATCATTTCTCTAGCAACTCTTCTATTTGCTTCTTAAGTTCAACTAACTCTGTGGGAGCCATCTGATATGGAGCCATAGAAATTGGAGTAGTATTAGGCACCAACTCAATTGAGAATTCCACTTCTCTTTCTGGAGGTAGTCCCGATATCTCTTCAAAAAAACTTCGGGATACTCTCTCACCACCTCAATGTGATCTATCCACAGAGAAGAAGACCATATATGCTTGACACCCCTTTTGAATACACTTCTTTGCTTGTGCGGTCGATAACAATATACGAAATACATGAGCTTTCATAGACACAGCATTAATGGCGTAGGTCACTACCCTTCGCTTACAGTGAAGTACCGCGTCGTTGTCAACCAACCAGTCTGTACTCTTTATGTCAACTTTATGTAATACTAAATTTAAAATTACAACAAAATATTAGTACTTACACATTATTAAATTATAAGAGACGTAGCAAGATAATGTTTTTTTTTTTTGTGTTGTTGAGTCAAAATAAAATAGTATTGCATGGTGGAAATTTTTTAATTATATTTCAATTTTTTATAAAATGTTTTGTGGGTTGATGGGCTCGGGTCGACCTCGTCTAACCCGCAGACCACTTAAGTGCGGAGGTGTGTTTCTTCTAAAAGGCTCACAGTGTAAATTAAAAATGCATCCAATCATCTCCCAACAAAATTAAATAAAGTAACCTCACAATCACTATCTATATATCGAAGAATGGAAAACACTCCCTCTGCTCTCAAGATTAGGCAAAGTGAATGAATGCTAATTAGTGTAATGAAAAATCCAAATTCTTTGTTTAGCCAAAAAGAAGAAGAATAAAAAAACTGCTGAAAAATTATCATTATAAAATTTATTGTTCAAAGATACCTAAAGATCCAAATCTTCAAGCATGTGCAACTTTTTTCAACTATATTCAACATATCTTTAGCTTTGTGCACATGTCTTCTGTTTTATATATAGTTACATACAATTAAAAAAAAGTTACATATGCTAAAAATAAGTTGCTCATCATGACTTTCTAAACAAATTTATGATACTTTGGACAACAGATTTTATAATTAAAAATTTTTCAACACTTTCAAAAAATATGAATTTTTTTGATGTAACACAAAGATTTAAATACTTATCATATGATATTATAGATTGTCCTTTTGTAATGTCGATTTATGATCTCTTTAAAACACATTATGATGTATGCATGTAATTAACTCTCAAAGGTCACATGCACATAAAAATAACATATTTACTTTTTATAATGGTTTGCAAAAAGATAAAAATAATCTGGTATTGTAGAATTAATTGACATCATTAATTTTTATATTATATAAGTGAATTATACTATATACATATAAAGCTATTTCTTTTATAGTAGTTAAATGTTTTCAAAAATGCAAACTAAAAATTCATTACAGTGATTTAATGCTCTTCCTGTTTTGTGGGCAAACTTTTTGGCAAAATTATTAGATTTAATTCTTTAATAATTTTTTTTTTTTGAATTTCTCCATCGGTCATATTGCTAGCAATCAATTAGTCCATTTGTGGAAATATAAGCCCACAGTAGGGGAAACCTCGCTACCTCAATTAATTATTGCAATTGTCACCAATGGCCGCTTGGTAAAGTTGGCAAAGGCTACTACCAGCATTCCTCAGGGCAAGGGTTCGAACCCTAGGGAGTGACAGACGCGATAACTAACGCAACCTCAAAGAGGTTGTCCCATCGGTACCTCGCTACCACCGTAAGATCTCCTCGCGCGGGTCCGGATTAGTCTGGGGCGGGCAATGAACCCAAGATACCCTAGGATACCGGATGGTTTATACCGAAAAAAAAAATTATTGCAATTGTCTACGCAAACCTCAAACATATAGCATTGGTTAAGGTAGGATGCCCTAACTAGTCAATTCAACCACTTAATAATATTCAATCAAATTTTAGTATATGGATCTTATGAATAAGATGTGTGTGTTTGAGAATCCGTTAAGAAAAATGAGTTACGGATTTCAAGATTCTTTTGTTTTGACTTACGTGTGGGAAAAAGTGTTTCCCAAACATGCACAAACGTAAGATTATTTTTAATATTAAAAATCACATATTAGAAGATTTAATTAGAGAATTGAATCTATAATGCAAATCTGCTAAGTTTTGTTGTTTGAATATATGGTCAATGGATGCAATTCCAATTCATTCATCAATATATTATGCATTACGGATTTAAAAAGCTTAATTACACTGAATCTTTTATGTTTTCTAATTAGATTCATTATAATAAATCTTCCATAGTCACATATGGTATTATCATAAACTCTGACAAAACTTTTATATTTTGTTTTACTTTTTTGATCCTAATCAATGTTAATTATTTTAATAGGTATGTATATAACAAAGTATTTTTTAAAACTCCAAGATTAATTTTTTCCTCCCTAGGCCTTGTTTGGTTTTACTAAAAAAGGAAAATAAAAAATAATTCCATTGCATAATATTTTGAAACATGCAATGTCCTTTATACATCTATTATCATTACTTTGACGATAACTACATGTTTGTAAAACTCTTCTCTTATATTACATATCATGCACTTAATTGTTTAAATTATACACAATAAGAATTTGCACATTTCTTTCTTTTTGAATGAAATCAAATTATATATTAATAAAATAAGAGGTTACAAAAATAATATTTTACATGATGGAAAGCTATAAATGAGATTATGGAATAAGTGAGAAGGGGAAATACAAGTAGTTACAAAAGAGAAATTTGATAATAACAAAAGGGAATTCTTCAAAATCCTTCAGAATTTTCACATTTCAATTTCTGATAATTAACAACTAACTGATGATCCCTTTAGTCATTCGTACAAGAGTTATTTCCATTTCAAAAAATAAGAGGTTAATTTAGATGAATTAAAGAAGTTAGTTATGTTAATTATTTATAACAAATAAATAACATATTTCATTATAAATATCATTGGATGAAAACCTTCAATATTTGCAATGAATACGAATACTTCATAAAAAATATATAAGATAAAGTCAATTAAGGTATTGTAGTTAAAACCAAATCCAACTTCTCAATTAGATCTTTTATTTTCTATTAAGTATCAGACGTAGTATATGATACTACTAATTACATTGTATTCGATTATATTGTTGATTTTTTAAATGGAGAGAAGCTATTAATTATCATAACATATTTTTCCATCAACCGAGCTCAAATATGAGACATCTTTTAAGAGAATTTAAATTTGTTCAGATGAAACTTACTATTGTTTAATCTCTTACATAACAAGAACATTTTAACATTCATTATTTAAAAACAAAACAAACCTATGATAGAAAGCTATTATAAAAAAGGAAAATACCATTTATCATATATTTTTTTATAGCTTCTAGATATCCTTAAGTTCTAGACATAGTCAGGTATTAAATGTGAGCACATTTTCTATTGTTAATTCAAACCTCAATGTACCAAAAAAAAAAATTCAAACCTCAATTCCCCATATTGTATGCATTGAACTAACCATTTTCATTAGATCCAATTTATAATGATACCATTTATCGTATTTTAATTATATGCGAGAGTGTAAACATAAGAACTTTAACATGTTTGGCATAAATGGAAAACATTAAAACTCATAAATTGTTTTCCTTTCAAAGCTTACCACTAGTAACTCCAGTCACTCATTTTAATGTATATAACAAATCATCTCTTGCTAGCATCTCACTACAATGGCTTCGTCTTCTTCATCATCTTCTTCCATATTTTTAGACTCAAGTTCTCAAGTGATCGTTACAGAAGAAGATTTCAAGAACTTCCATGGCATTGATCGGAAGCTCTTCCTAAGGCTGGTGACCGATATCAGTCATGAACCGAGGCGCGCCACACTGTTTATGGCTTTATTCTTATGGTTTGAGAAGAAGGCCAAAGATTTCACACTCATCTCCAAGTTGCTCCAATGGCCACAAGCTTTACTCGCTGATCTCACAAACGAATCTGCCTTGGTCTTCACTTGCATTCATAGTACCACTGACCAGTGTTTGACCAAAAATAACGTTAACTCGAAATACTTTGACTTGCCTTTGACCCAGAAAATCACTAACAGTGGCATCACCCTCCATTTCATTCACCAAAATCGTGTCGGCATAAAACAAGAGATCATGAAATTAATGAACAATGTTTGTGACCGAGCTTTTGACGATATTGTTGTTCAATATTTGTTGCAGAAGAAGGCTGAGAAAGAACATATGGTATACTGCAGTCCGGTGATGCAACAAGGGGTGTACAATGTTAATGTTGGTTCTGAGGTTGCAGTTTTACCACCACCACATGCGGTGGCAGCATCGCCGGTGGTGGTTGAAGGTTTAGGTGATGCATTTGGTGTTAGTGTTTTGAATAATGAAGACTGGGAGAGGAAGGATGTGATAGTGGCGGCAAATGATAGAACTATATTCTTGACATTTTCAAAAGGATACCCCATTTTTGAATCTGAGATTCATGAATTCTTCTTCAGGTGATCTCTCACATCACTATAATTTTTTTTTTGAATTATTACTTCTCCTTGTACTTAATAGTTAGATAACTAATTTACGGTTATTAATAAAATTAGTTAACTTAATTTGGTTATTTGTAAAATATGTGTATTAATTTTCCTAAAATGTTTTTTTAATCATTGTCATTGATAACTATCTCATTGGTAAAAGTCCTCCTTTAAAATATGTAATGATAGAGATAATTTAGGGGGAAATTAGGTTTGATTGTACAAAATTCTCTGAATTCTGAATTAATTGCATATAACTTTATGACATTTCAAGATTTGACTTTAAACCCCTCAACCTTTTATGTTTATCGTTAAACCCTTGAGGTTAAGTTACCGTTATCATTTTAACAAAAATTACAATGTCGGATCAATAGAAGACTCATTGCATCTTTGTAACTTAATAATTTTATAAAACTGTTTTTTTGTGATCAAACTCTTGTGAACTTCAAGCCAATTGCATATAATCCCTTTTAATAAATTTAATTTTTTAATGTCAAGGAAGTTATAAGTTGACTTAAAATTTAAGGAAGTTTTATAAAATTATTAAGTTACATAAGATGTTATGTAGGATAATATGCCATCAAATCCAAAGAATATAGGATATATGCCATGTGCCTTCTATTGATGTTACATAATAATTTCCATAAAAAAAACAACATTAACTTAATGGCAATGAGTCCATATAAACAAAAAAAAACGGTTAAAGGAGTTCAATTTCAACTTTGAAATGTTAGAAAGTTATATGTAATTGACTTGAAATTCAAAGGGTTTCATGCAATTTAATCAAAAGAATTGTAGATTTAAAGATAAAGTAAATTTAAGTTTTATAGTTAGAACCAAAGTATCCTTCAATTAACATTTATATTTTTTAAAAAAAATTTACCGCTAACCTATCTCTCTGTCACATGGAAGGGACACACACACAAAGTCATTCAGTGATTCAAGGGAGTTGTGGGTTGCTAATTAAGCTAGAGGCTGTTCACAATTATCACCCCAAGTTGACTTTTCCGAAGGATTAAAGAAACTAAATATATTACTTAAAGTTATTTATTATGTATACCATTATATTATATATAAATCTACAAGTTAATCAAATTGGTTTGAAGGAAAATAATAAATATAAATATTTAAAGTAATATATTTAGCTTCACCAATCTCCTTAAATAAAGTCAATTAGTTTTTATATTAAAAATATAAGATAATAGCTTTTATATTTAAAATTGGGGAGTGAGCAATTATTAGGCTGTATAGTGATTGTATTTTGTATTGGCGAAACATGATTTTGGATCTGCAAAAAATGAACAGAAGATATGGAGATGTGATAGAAGCAGTGTTAATGCAAGAGGCGCAGAGTGTGGAGGAGCAGCCACTGTATGCTCGTCTGGTTCTTCGTCCTGAGTTCACACATATGATGGAAGCCATCCTTGAAGGCACCACACGCAAATCCAAATTCTGCATCAATGGCAAACATCTTTGGGCCAGAAAATATGTTCCCAAGACCACCAAGTCCACGCCTGCCACTTGAAACCTCCCATCACTTGCCTGTTCACTTCTTCTCAATTGTGTGTGTGTGTGTGTGTGTGAGAGAGAGAGAGTGAGAGAGAGAGAGAGAGAGAGAGTGGAGGCCATACAATAAAACTGTCTTCTTCAGTGACCCAAAGCATAAACCATTCATATTCTTCTCTTGATATATCCAAAACGCCAAGATTTGTTTTGAAGTCGTGCTAGCTAGTTAAGTTTCAAACATTTCAGAATTTAAAATTCCAGTTAACTATCAAAGCATGCTAACACGAGAACTGAAATTCACAACTTTAAACCTAGGGACGGAGCCCACATATGACAAAATTACAAAATTCATAACTTTAAGCATCTTTTATCCCCTTTTGAACTACCTAATTTTAAGGGAGATCTGCAATTAAATCCTGAGCTACAGAAATAATATATCTGACAAGTTCCAAATACATATTGATGAACCACTTTCACTTATTATTAAGGAACCCTTGAGACTGGTAAAATATTATTCTCCTTACTTGGGACCCAATTGCAATTTTCCCTAATTTACAAACCATCTTTTCTCTATTAGTTTAGGTGAGCTAAGTCCAACTGGGTCCTCACATCATCAGGGTCAAACATACTTCCAAACTCATAGCTCTTACAGATGCACTAATAATTCATTCACTAATAAAACCCTCATCCTATGAGCGAAATTGGAACTCACGACATGTAAGTTATGAATCAACTTCTCACCAACCAGATGAACCTTTGTTGGCAACCATCAATGAATACAAAAAATATTTATTGTGAACCTGAAATGCCCCAGCCTCCGAAGATCATTTACCACGTAGGGATTAACTAAAACGTAGGTTCAATCTTCCTATTGTAACAAAAATACAACATAAGTAAACAAAATGAAATATCACTCTTTTCATACTAATAACTCACGATTATTGAAAAACAATTTCATTTTGATAATTGATGGCCTAATGGTTCCTCCAGTAAGCTAGTGTACAAAACTAATTATTAATTTAAACCAAAAGTTTGCCACCTAGGCGCACACAACAAGCTGTATCATGAAATCCAATCACGTTTAGCAGGAAGAGTTTGGAAGAAAATTTTTACACATTGGAAAAAGTTATATTACACAATGAATAGTACAATTGAAGCAAAGAAAAAGGCATGAACAGACATATATACATACACAGGACACAAAATCGTATTGGCACGGTAAGCCAGAAGTGTGTAAACAAAATAGAAAACAGCTACTGCTACGTCTTTCTTCGAAGTATGCCTTTTTTTCATGTCAACTTAAAAGAACAAAGGCTAGAGATTCTCGGTGGATCGTTGGAAAATATCATACAAAGAAAGAAGAATTTCCACACCTATCAATGCAATGATGAGCCACTCTAGAAAATCTGACTTCCTATTTTGAAGAATTTCTTGAAGAAAACGAATATTGTGCTGCAGAATTTTAAAAAAAAGATAATGGGGTTAATTTGCAAATCTGTTAATAAAAGACTAGACTTGCAAATCTATCATGATCGATATCTCACCTCCACAAACTTCAACTTAAAATCAAGACTTGCAAATCTCTGAGTGAGCTCAAATTCATCCCTGAGGTACTCCCATATCTGAGCATATTTGGCATCTTTCCAAGCAATATCAGATCTGTTGAAATCATTCAAATAATTCTAAGTTGAAGTGACACAAAAATGAGAATTTACTCTGAATCCAAAGCATTCTCAGAAATTTTAGAAGAAAATATTCATCATAATACTCAAAAGTCAAAATATATATAGTCTTGAATAATAGGAAGACTGACAAGTAAATACGTTTGAATTTATAGCATATGTATTTTTGTTTCTGAGAAAAATAGAAAAAGTTATTTATGTTTATCCTTGGCATAAACATTGGCATTTCGAAGCAATTGTTTAATTTATTATCATATCCATAGGCATTCTGTATGTAATTGTTCAAATTTGTTTATCTACTTGAGGAATGAGATCAATCATTAAAAAATGAGATGGACAAACCAAATGTACCACATCATCTAAAAGTTTTCTTTATGCTGAAGATCAAATGAACATAATCAAACGTAGCTATTCAATTGGTTGACCAGCAGGTGCTTCAATTTAAGATTTTTTCAAGGGAGACAATGATCATATCACGAGAGACACAGAAAGCTCAAGTTCCTCAGTAATTTTCAACAAAAACAAAAAAGGAAAAGAAAATATGTGTGTGAATCTAAGTTGCCTTTCTTGACATGCATACACACTCAAGGTAAATCTCCGTTGAATATCATAATGACGAACTTAAGGATAGCTTTACCAATCTATGAATCACCTCTCAAGTAATGTGATTATTTAGGATCTCGTTAGGGGTTTGCTTTTCCATGAGCTTAGCTTCTCATATAAATCTGACCCAAAGGCCAAAGAAACCACTAGGGATTGAAGGTTTAAACAGTTTAAAATAATCATAGTAAGTGATGTTTGCCCATAACTCAAAAATCCAGAACCAATTGGTGGTTTGTCCATCTCTCTATCTTGCTGTCCTAATTACCTATTATTTTCCTCAATCACTCGAATTCTCTTCTTTTTCTGTTTCAAAAAACATTTCTATCTTGCTGCCCGAAAAACTCATAGGATATCATCAGACTACATTCAAAAATTTCTAAAATTAAGCAAGAAAATCCAATAAATTGCACCAAGGTATACATAGAGACAAATGAATAAAGTTGAACAGTTAATAATTCTATTGACGTAATATAATATACTACATATAAGGAAAGGATAAACGTTGTATGACTTTAACGCAGCAAGGATGATAGAATTGGGATAAGGAAAATCGTCCTCTTTTTCTTTGGGCAAAAATTGGGTACTCAAAATAGCAAAGATTACAATGTCAACCCATTTTATGAATTAGGGAGCAAGCAATCAGATTATCATGAATTCAGTTCCCAAACTAATTCAGTTTCAGCATATTTCTACTCGTAAGAAAAATATAGAATCAAAAAACAACAACAATGGAACACTAGACCCAAGGAAGAAGCTACTTAATAAATTGAAGCAAGAATATGTATAATAATGTGATTCCATGAAAAATAATTTACTTGTGTCAGTATGTTGACAATTTTCCTTTGACAAGACTCCCAATCTAAGAGTTTGGAAAATTAGAGATTTGTAGCGGTTAGGGACTTATATTAAGTTGTGAATTTCCGTTTGCGTTGAGATTTATATTTCTACATCTTATTTAAGCTATTCAGATGGTTAAGTGAGAATTTTAACGTTTAAAATCCAGGGTTTCTTGACCAACTGCTGAGCTTCTAAGTCATTGCTGTCATACCTCAATAATGAAAGGAAAAAAACAAGGAACATTTGAGAAAGAAAGGAAAGAGAAACAGAAGGGAGTATAGCTTCTCATGTTATGGGTCAGTGGTCTTCAAGTCGGAGAATACTTAAGTTACGTAGATACCAAAAATGTTTGCAACTGATGTCCGATGACATGATTAAGCCATTTGATAATGAGGGTTCAATAAGTAATTAATTCATGACAACAGT
>JANTPZ010007043.1:0-16503 GCA_025593235.1 Vachellia pachyceras | reverse complement strand
TGCTTAGATCGGGATCAAGATGCATTAGTTTAAGATAACCTGAACATGACAGTAATATACACCATACGAAAATGGCTTCATAGACAAACCACAAAGGAGATGAACTAAGCAGTAAGCAACTAACCAACGATCAACAATTAACAAACCACAACCAACGATATGCTTAAAAAAAGTCAAAAACAGAGTCTCAGCCAACCACAATATGCTTAAAAAACAGAGTCTCAGCTAACCACAAACCATTTTGAGAATGAACATAATAATCAAAGCCTCAGACGGTCACTCAGCTCACTCAGTTAAGGAATGCATAAAAGTAAAACAAACCAGAGCTCACTTAGCTCAGAGCCTCAGACGGTCAGCGACGATGAAATAGCGACGGGATAAAGAGAAGTTCAGATGAACAAAATGAAGCAAAAGCAAAACGCTTAGGGCAAAAATCAAAACGCGTTACCAACAACGACTCGAGGCAGAGAAGATGGAAATCCAACGTAAAATGGTTGTAGTGTGAAGACCCAAGAGGCCAGAGCATGTGAAAGTCGAGTCTGGCGAGAGGCAGAGAAAGAAATTTTAGGGCAAAAATCAAAGGGGATGAACTATCAAGACGTCGCGAGAAGGTAAAGGAGAAGAAGATTCAGGCGAAGAGAATAGTCGCCGGAGGAAGGGGTGGAGGAGCTGTAACGACCGGTGGCGCAATCGCGCGGGAAAGAAGACGGCACGGCAAAGGGAAGTGGGGACCTCTGATTTTGAAGCTTTGCTTGTTGTTTGCGAGCTATGGGGATGGGGGACGGCAGCTCAATGTTTAATTAATTAATTTTCAAAAAATTTGACACGATTTTAAAAAAAATAAATAAAAGGGACGAAACGACGTCGTTTCGTCCCTTATTAAATGAAAAAAAATAAAACCCGGGGAACTTGCCTAACCCGGCGGGTTCCCCAGGTTGTACCGGGTTAGTCCGGGTTGACCCAACCCGGGGTCACTGATCAGCCCGGACCGGATCACCGGTCGGTTCGTCGGTTTTCGGTCCGAACCGGCCGGTCCGGTTTTCATTACAATTATAAGACAGATTCTATTTGTTATCTATTTATTTGTTTTTTTTAAATATACACACTGAAGGACGGGACGACATATACACATATATTTCTTATATTTATTTATTTTGATGGAAAGGCAAAGCATTTTGTTTTTTTAAAAAAATATACCAATGACAAGACGCATCTGAAACAAAACAGCACATTATTTTACACATCTGACAAGACATGGTATGAAGAAAAAGAAGTAAGTGAAAATGGTGGACAAGATGGTACAGTAAAGCCAATGATCAGAAAACAAATGAAATAGTAGAGAAGTAAGGGTTGATATAAGCAGAGGTGGCTAGCTGATCAAGAAAAGTGTGAGAGCCAGATAAGCACCTGTATAAATGTAGTGAGGTTACTTTAGTGGCGGAAGTTTTGGTTTCTGATGAGAAGAAGAAGGCTTTATATTGAGTTAGGGTTAGGGTACTATTTGAATAAAATAATATATATTTTAAAAATGGAAATAATAATACTACTAGTAGCAGTAGTATTAATATTAATATTAATGATATTAATAATTTTCAATTTAAATCTTCTATTGGTTTGATATTTTAAGGAAATAAAAATTTTCTTCCTTTTTTTATAAATAAAAATACACATGTATACTTAATTATTATTATTATTTTGAAGAAGCTTCATTTTATGTTCTATATATTTTTTTATATGATAAATGTTCATACTTCTTTTAAATTTTAATTTATTTTTATCCCCTTTAACTAAATAAAATCTAAATAACACTTAATTTTAACTCCTAAAATAAGAATGTTACAACAATTGTCAAGCAAATTGAGGATTGCTTATTCCAATGTGGCATTGACAAAGTGTTTCCAATTTTTAAGGTACGTGAACCATTTTATCTTCAATTGTTCTTTTTTAATTTTAAGGTAGTTTTCGATTGATTACATTTTAATTCTGAATATTGTAGGCATGAGTTTACAACTTTAATCTAATCAAAATCTAGAAAAATAAAAGGATAAAAAATTATAAATGTTTAAATACTAAATTCTCTTAAAACAAACTCTCTATATTTATTAGTTATTTTATTTTACACTAAAATATTATTTTGATTTTAGTTCTTTTGCGAATGGTTATAATTATTGGATGTAACATTTACGTTCCCTAGATAATAATATGAAATAAACAGCCGGGTGAGAAGGAATCATCTCTATGTATGGATTCCTATGGAAGCATATTTAGCAGCCGGGTGGGTTGTCAAAGTTTTAGTGGATTGCTCTTACCCTTTTATTAGGGTTTATCGAGCTCCTTCGTAGTTAAATGACTTCTTGTTGGTTGTTGATAGAATCTTTTCTTGTTGTATTGCTGAACTTTTTATGCTTGCTTTTTCTGTCGTTTATTGTTGTTTAAGTTTGCTTGTTTCTTTTAGGGTGTTTGCTGTTTTTGGTCTTCTTAATATTTGTACTCTTGTTTTTAATTTAATTTGAAAGTTGGCAAAAAAAATGAAATAAACAGCTTAGATAACATAATTTATTGTTTAATCTAACAAAAACAGTATGTAAATATGGGAATATGGGTTGACCCTGCACGGGTTCACACATTTAGGTTCACGTGTCAAAAAAAACTCCTCATTTGCATGGCCCAGCCGATAAACAACAAGCAAAGAGAAAAGCTTAACCAACAATATGTTTGTTTGGGAACTCATTTTTTCTACCGGACACGTAAGTCAAGACAAAAAATATCTCGAAATTCGTAAAAAGTATTTCAAAACCCGTAAAAACATCTTGAAATCCATAAAATATCTTAAAATCTATAAATTCATTTCTCCCAACGGAATTCCCAAACACACAATTGTTGTCTAAACAACAACTCTCGACAGTGACAAACCCTTGAACTTAAGTTGATTACACACATCTGCCTTTTCTTTTCCCTTTTGTGCATCACACATGACATGATGCTGCCATCAAAAAATAAAACCAAGATCATACATTCATACTCAACTAAATTAAATGATTCAGCCAAAAACCCATTGCAAAAAATCATACACATTCTGCCAGTTTGTTTAACACATAAAAATACCCATTGCAAAAAATTATTCAACACAAACCCATTCAATCGTAAGATTGAGATTCAATCTATATTATTCTATCAAAAATTAATATACTTGGAGAGGACCGAAGGAGAGATCGTGGCGAATAGGAAAGGAGCGATCATGGTCTACAGGCTACTGTTAACCATTGCCGAAACTTGAGAGAAGGCCAAAGATGGAGGCACTATGCTGAAGTGCAAACCATCTAATGTCAAACATAAAGAGTTTAGGAGTAATAGAATCATGGTGCTCATATTCAATAAGTAGAGTGCAATGATCAGAACCAGTTGCACTTAAAACATGACACTGCCCTTTTGAAAATCTTGCTCTCCACAAAATACTGCTCTATCTAGGCACTCCCTAATGAAATCTTCACCTGCTCCACAAATTGCTGCCCTTTGATGCTATTTCCATCTTTTCACAGTCAGTGAGGACTGAGGAACCTTCTGAATCCATCCAAATCTTTATTTATAATAGCCCAACCACCCTCTTTATCAGCATGAGAGAGCAACTCATTAATATCACCAAATAGGATCCAAGGAACCTCAACCACAGGTTTCGGCCTTTTTAATTGATTCCACACCGAGTTTTTAAGCTCAAAGACACAAGTTATTGCTCCCAAGTTGATGAGTCATGGCTTTCAAATTAAAAACTAAGTTAAATGCAATATATTAACATTAACCTAGATCGATCTCTACATGGAGTCTTATATTTAATTCCTAAGCAATTTAATGTAAATAACAAATTAACCAAGAATAATCAAATATGATTTTACTATCTAATTAAATTACATGAATGTATTTAAATTTGATAAAATGAATGTCCTAGGTGATTGAATCCATTAACCTTCCTTATCCAATTTTAATATTAAAGTTCTCTTTCCCCTCTAATTAATCCAAATAAGGTAATCTTATACCTTTCTATCTCTTGCCATCCCCTCCTATCCATCCCCTTCTTTTTTCCCTCCATCAAACCAAACATAGCCTTAGTTGAATTTCACAAAGGCTAAATCTTGTTAACTGTAGTAGTAAATTTTGTTATTCAAAGAATACCATTTATAAATGTTGTCACCTTGCCTCAAAATTTGAAGTCGCCGAAGCCCTAATGGCTGCTAGTGCCAGAGCTCTGGTTACCCGCTGGCCAAGGGTGGTGACTGTCAGCATCGAAACTCCGGCAGTCGGCTAACAGTTTCACTGGCTAGGGTTGTTGGGTTTTTTTAAAAAAAATGAGGGAGGGGCAAAATTGTGTAAACACCAAACATTTTAATATTCCATTTTGGTGATTGAGTATTGATTTGGGAATTGTGATATTAGAATAACCATTCTGGAATTTTGAGATTCAAGTGTAATTTTATTAGGATTTTCCCTTTTATAAGGGAAACTATTATTAAATTTAAATTTCATATTAATATCTAAGTGAGTTAGTTTGAAGGTCACTATGAATTTCAACTAACAATAGTAACCTTCATGCAAGGCAAAGTTGTTCACTCAAAAAACATGTTTGGGAAAATTATTGTTATTCCCTTTAGTTTTGGCATAATTGAAACTGCATCCCTAAACCTTAACTTGGTGTATCTCAATTCATGCGGTATTAACTCTATTATAACTCAGGCTCAGTCTTTTATATAATAAAGGTTAAGAACTAAATTATAAAATAGTTTAAACTATAGAGACTGAATTATAGTAAGTTAAATATTACAAAATAAATTATAACCGAGTCAATACTTTAGAACGAAAAGGCTCAGTTGGCAAAATAAAAAGGAACCAAAAGGCTCCATACAAAACCATGATTTTCTGCTATATTTAAGCATGCATTTCTCTTTTTTGGGGAAAATTACCTTCTACTAAAATTAACATTAACTATCTTCTCAAAAAATCCTTTCCCATCTACTAAACACAAGTAAAAATACTTTCTCACACATTTTCCCCTTCATCAAAATCCATTTTTCATGTTCCAATTATAAAATTGATTTAATAAGCATACAATAGACGTCTCAAACTCTCAATAGCACTTGGCCGAATGAACTTCCCAGCCTTCAAGTCTATACTCATGAGCTGCCTTTGCGGCCTTTATGATGCCTGGACCCACGATTATTATGTGACTTCCTTTATTATATATCACCTGCAACTAGGGGTGGAAATAGGACAGGCGGCCTGATCTGTAAATGTCTGTGCCTCGACCACAGGACCAAGCGGCCTTTTAGGCCTGTTTTCAAAACAAGCCCGCCTGATAAGCCTTTTTGGCCTGTTAGGTGGCATGGGCCTTTTTAAAAAAAAAAGAATTATGGGTTTAAGTGTGTTGGGCTATTCCCATGTTCCCAAAGTGATATCACCCATACTTAAAAGGAAGTAAACTGGGCTGGTCCATCAAGTTGTATTTGGTGGAGGGATTGAGAGGGGTCCAACGATGGAAAAGGAAGCCTTAAGCATTGAAAATCAGATCGTGTGAGAGAAAGGTGACACGTCGAATATGAGGGGAAAGGGTACAGATCCAGTCATGTTACAACATTAGAAAATTTTGGAACAAGATTTTCTAAGTTCCCTTAATGATCCTCGAACCCATTAAAGTGTAGCACTAGGGAGTGTTGAATTAGAATTTTTTAATTTCTTATTTTATGAAGGTAAAATTTAAAAAGTAAAAACAGACCTATATATGCCACATGTCAGGCCAAAAACAAGCCTAGGCTCAGACCTAAAAAAATGCCTGTATCCAAGCCAGTCCAGTCTAGCCTGTTTGAGGTGGAACCTGGTCTGACCTGACCTATTTCCACCCCTACCTGCAACAACACCATTTTGCCTTTTCAATTGTCATTTGTCAACAAAAACATCATATAATACAAAACATGAATGAAACATATTAAGATAAAAAATGAATTTCATATATTTGTTATTTCTCTCCAATTTCTTTGAAGTTGCATAGTTCAAACTTCTAACTGTACTTTCAAAGTTGAGCATGACTAATGATGATTGAGGAGAGTGGAGATAAGAAAGAGAAATTTCCCTTCAGAAATTTTCTTTGTTTATATTTTAATGAATTTAATTTTTTTTTCTTTTGAATGTAAAAAAAACAGAGAATGACTGAATCAATTTTTTCACCTTTTCCTTCCCATTTTTCTTGATTTAAACACCCACTCAAGCAATAATAATACATGTGACACTTTGTCCAAACACAGATATTTTGAACAGTAAATTTAAATTTCAGACTAAAGAAAACAACTACATTAGCCACCATGGGGAAATGCCAATCAATTATTCATTTTATTCTATTATTGTCTTTTTGGCCAAATTTTTTATTATTGTTAAATGTAGGCATTTGTCTCAGCAAATTCACGTTTTCTACACTCACTGTTCCAAGGGTTCAAACAAGTGTGTCATCTCTAGTTAACCAGCAGAGATATTCAGCTGTTTAATGGAGAAAGTCGATCTCCCTCTTCTTTTTTCTTCTGCCTATTACTTTTCTTGACCCCTATCCAAGGAGGACAATTGCATGAAATAAAGTAAATATGGATTCTCTAAAGCATAAAGTAACAAGAGAGTGATGCATGAAATAAGAATGTGTATGTATTGTTTCTACTTTCTTTCCTCTTCATCTCACTTACTTCAGAGACACTTTACAAACCTCAAAATTTCAGAGACTCCGAATCCATACCTACCTCATGAAGGTGATCAACTTATTCATGAGTAGTTTGACCCTACATGAAGATATAAAATTTAGAGCCAGATGTGAAACAAAAGGTGGAAACTTACGTTATATAGAGTGCTATATTGCTGCCCTAATGCATAACCACCAGTCACCATTTGAACTCCAGGAGTCGCATGAATGAAAGAAGGATAAAAGTGAAGTCCTAAGTCTCATGTGAACAAATTAGAACTAGTTTGTTCAAAGGATTTATCTTTACTACTGTCAGTCAGGAAACTTCCTCCAAAAACAATACCAAGTTCTAACCTTTTCTGCAATTTCAAGCAATTCAGCTGCAGTTCCAACATCTGCAGCCAAACAAAGATTACTCTCCTTCTCAGCCATTATCTCAAACAACCTCTTTCCAGTTGGATTCTTAGACAACTTTTCCCTTTCCCCAAAAGACATAGCCTTGACCCCCTTAGGCTTCCCTAATTTAGCCAATGATGCAACTCTTTGATTCTCTTCCAAGAATTTCATAACAACCTCCTACCATATCCTTCTTAAGCTTTCCCTTTTCCCTTTCCCTTTTCTATCAATCAAAACAACAGCATCGCTAACCTTTAACCCTGCAGCACGCAGGGGAGCAGCGGTTTCTAATACTGAAGTGCCACTGGTAACTAAATCCTCAATGATTAAGCAACTTTAGCCAGCCTTGAAATAATCTTCAATGGTTTTAGAAGTGCCATAGTCTTTGATTTCCTTGTGACGCATACCATGGGAATATTCTGAGTGACTGATACACAAGTGGCAATGGGTAGAGCAATGTAAGGGACACCACATACAAGGTCAAAGGAAGAGGAAGAGACATAAGAGACCAGTGTGGCAGACTTGGCGGAGAAGGGAAGGGTGGATATAATGAGTCGGAGGTCTAAGTATATTGGTGAGGAAATGCCAGATTTGAGCTTGAAGTTGCCAAATTTGACAGCTGAAATCTCATGGAGGTTAAGAACGAGGGACTCCATCAACAATGGTGCTGACATTCCCTCACCCTTCAGAGGTTAAGATGTACTAATATAAATCTTGATGTACTATGTTATAATGAGTTTGCGTGTTGAACTGAGTGCGTGAGTTACTTTGTACATGTGAAAGATAACTGTAGCAGCAAAAAATATTCAAATGCATTAGAGTTGGTAAAAAAAAATTTAATTCTACATACTTGCTCTTGTTTCTATTATAAGTTATCTCCCAGCATACGATAACTAAGAACATGTGGTTAAACTATTAAATTTATTAATAAATTAAATTTGTCTAAGGATAATAACAAGAAAGAAAACCTGAAAATATGAAATGAGAAAGAGATTTGAGAAAGATTTCATAATAACAATAACATGTGATGATATCCCAAATCGGCATTTTGAAATTCAAACATAAAGTTAAAATACCCCTTTCCTTTTTTTTTTCCTTTAAAAAGGTCTACCACCCCTTGCCAGCGACTCCCATTGTCGGAGCTCCAGCCACCAGTATTTAATCCCACCACCATGCCAAAAATATTGGTGGCCATTGGGTCACCACTGCCTTTCAATATAAATAATGCAAATATATATATATATATATATATATATATAAGTTAAGTTCTTAGCTTTAGTTGCTGCAAAAGTTTAGCATAGTTATTCTTTAAATTTCATTAATTATTAACAACTTTTATTTACCAAGTAACAGAGTCACATTTTTATATCATTCACAACTTTTGCATAGTCATTCCCTACACTCATTAGCCATTAACATTTTATTAGTTTTTTAAAATGTTTGTTTATCAAGTAACAAATCTACGCTCTCAAACCATTTACACATCTTACATAATTATTCCATATATTTCATTAGTTATTAACAACTTTGAAATATCAAGTAACAAAGTCACATTTTCATATCATTCACAACGATTGTATAGTCATTCTCTACAATCATTAGCCATTAACAAACTTAGCAGGGAATGACAAATGAAAGATTTTTATTTACCAACTTTTGTTACCGAGTAAACCAAAATTATTAGTGGCTAAGGACATGTAGGGAAGAGTTATACAGTACGTGTGAATAATTTAAAAGTTCAGCTTCATTGGTTAACAAAAATTGTTAAAAGCTAATAAAATATATATAAGAGTTATATAAAAGTTATGAATAACCTGAAAGTGTATCCTTTTTTACTTAATAAATCAAAGGTCTTTATTAACTAATGAAATGTAAAAAATAACTGTAAAATTTGTAAATGACCTGAAAGTATGGCTTTAGTACATGGTAAATGAAGGTTGTTAATGGCTAATAAAATATAGGGGATAATTATGCAAAGCCTGTGAATCATCTGAAAACATGACTTTGTTAATTAGTAAAACAAATCCGTTATTAGATAATGAAATGTAAGGAATAACTATGTAAAAGTTGTGAAAAAACTGAAAGGATGATTGTTACTTGGTAATTGGAAGATGTTAATAGCTAATAAAATGGAAAAAAAAAATAACTATACAAAACTTGTGAATAACATGGAAGTATGGCTTTACAATTGAGTAAATGGAAGTTGTTAATAACTATTGAAACATAGAGCAAAAAATACATATAATTAATATTTTGAGTTAAAACTACTTTTTATCCTTATGGTTTACTCTGATTTGAGTTTAGTCTTCAAAGTTTAAAAGTAGTGATTTTGATCTATCAAATTTACTCTGTATAAAACTATTAATTCTTATAATTTTAAAAATTCCCTATACGTTTGATCAGTTTTAGTTTTGATCCTTCTACTTTAAATGGATTTTGATTTTGGTCCCCGTACTTCGATTTTGTTTTAATCCATAAGCTTAATGGTATTTATTCCCTTAAACATCCAATTTCTTATGAAACTATATAAATACAAAAAAAATATATGTTTTAAACTTCATAATATCAAAACTAAGAAAGATAAAAAAAATTAGAAAATAAAAAGAGAAAGAAAAAGCTTAAAACTACATCGACATGTCATATTAGAATTGTTTCCATATTATCTTTAGTTATTAAGTCATTTTGTCATAATTTACATACTCAATGACACAAGAAAAATTAATATTGTTAAGATCGAGTTTATGTTCTTTCAAAACTATATAGAGAAACATTTTTAGACAAAGTGAATTTGATGAACCAAAATCACTATTGTTAAATTTCATGAACAAAAACCCAAATCAGAGTAGAACAAAAATAGTAACTTATAATAAGAACCACTAATTCTTTCTAGAAAATGTATAAGATTGAAATAATATTATGTATATTTTATTTTGAAATTACAAGGATATTTTCCAAGCCACGTTAGACTCAATATCACCGAATATAATATAGAATAAACATCATTAATCATTAATTTTTTATAAATTTGAAATAGCAATAACGAATAAAACTACTTCTAAAGTACTATATGTCTATATCTAAACCAAGACTTATTATTCGCATTATTTATTTCTTTTTTTTTGCCGAAAGCATTATTTATTTCTTATTGTCTGTCATATGCAGCAAAACATGGCTTGCGTTTCAAAAATTTTGACAATTTAAGTTATCCAGCATATACCTTTTGTTTCATCCCATGCTTAATTAGATGTGTGTTTCAGACTTTATAGTACCTTAATCAAATCTAAAACTAAATCAACCCGCTTATATTTCATTAATAGTAGAGCTATTTTATAATTTTATTAAGAAAATTCCCTACTATTTTAAAATTGATTATCTTATACAATTGATTGATTAACACACATTTAAGAAAATTACTATTATATAAAAGCCCAATTCCAGTGTGACTCTTGCAGGCCTATTGACATATATTGGTCCAGTGAATACTTTCTTGGGCTATTAACATGTGTGTGTGTGTTTTTTTTCTGCCTCAGGCTATTAACATGTTATAATTCATTAAAAATGAAGCCAATTAACCATTGAGGTTGCAACTAACAGAAGGGTTTAATCCATCCATCGTAACATAATAAACTAAAGTTTAAATTTTCATTAAAAAAGGCATTCAAATTTAGTACAAAAAAGTCTCAAACGAAATTACATCTTATATGAAGATATCTATACCGAGGAAAAATGATAATGATTCCCGACTTTAAAAAAATAAAAATGAGTGCCTTATATGTCGGAAAAATTCAAATTAAATCTAGTTGAAATGCCAAAATTGAAATTCAACCCTCCTCTTTTAACTATTTTTTAATTAGGCTAAGAGACCCACTTAGAAATTTATGAATGTTGTTAAAAGACTAAAATACCATCTTATGTTTAATTTTTGGATGGTACGGACAGCAAGTAACACTTGAAAATGCTGTCATGATTCTAGATAATCAAGATCTTTAAAGTTCAAAATCAAGATGACCCTTCTATCTCCATCTCTCCTCAAGTATAGGGAAAATTGATTATTTGGCAGAAAAAACATAAAGTCATGATAAAATATGAAACCAATTTAGCATCTTCATTGAGACAACCAAAGGTTGACTGAAGAAAACCACCAATGAATTTGTAAGAAAAGTATAAATCCATGATAAAATTGGAAAATAATTTACAGTATAATTGAGACGCAGACTCTGAACATGATGTTTTATACGAGTTTAGTTTGACATTTTAGTATGTCAACATAAAAATTTGATAAATTAGATTTTAATCAAATAACAAGATAAAACTATGAGAACCAACATGCAAATGATTTATATTCTAGTATCAATATTACTAATCTTTTAATTGTAGACCCAAGGGCATAAATGGAATATAATAATTAATGCACCATACATCTCCCAAAGTGACCTACATTTGGGAAAAGACAATCCTTCTAGAGTGGTTCTAAACTAGTGTTAAGTACTGGATGAGTAGTTACTAATTGTCATCTCATCTTAAAAGGAAAGGTCAACCAGTTCTGTTTCCAATAATGCAAAAGGTCCAAATTATAATTTGACTCAATCAACAATGATGTTGTGCTTAGAAAGAAGTAACATATGGCAACAAAGTTTAGCCAAAACCAAAAACAAAAATCAAAGCTAGTTGGACAAAGCTCGTTATTATTGAACAGATAATTAGTTACTCCATAAAAGTCACCATTACTGAGTATATGCATAGAAACTGCATGTTTCACCAGAAAGGACATGGAAGGGATAAAAACTTGTGTAATTCTTGTATGCTTGCCATCAAAATTCTTTATGCAATTTCACAACGGAAACAACTAAAACCGTGTTTTCATGGAAGCATCTGCTTCCACAAAACGTGAGTTTTATTGTTTTCATCATGAAACTAAACGCAGCTTTAATATAACATGTGGAGGACCTATAGTGGAGGACCTATAAAAGTAAATAATGTGATGGAAGATTGTAAAAATTGCCAACATGAAATGCTTTCATTAGAAAGAACTTTCCCTAGGTCTTGTGCTAATGAATTATATATATTCTTGAACACCTGCATTATCAAATTCCTGCTCAAACTCATAAATGAGCATAAAGATAGAAGCAACAAATGGTTAATCTGCCAACCTAATATACCTTAGAAAACTTTAGGAAATGTGCGGGTAATGAAAAACACATTTCAATAGCTCTCCAAGAAGACAATGTGCGTTGGTTTACCCTCATTCCATGACAACCTTCGCGCCAAGAGCTTTCATTTTCTCTATTATCTGTTCTCCTTCTTCCTTAGAAACTCCTTTCTTTATAATGGATGGTGTTTTCTCGACTAAATCCTTCGCTTCCTTCAGACCTAAATCTGTAAAACCCCTGACTTCTTTGATGATTTTAATTTTTGAAGCTGCTTCATAGGATTCCAATTTTAATTCAAATACCGTCTTCTCTTGCTTCTTCTCCTCTTTGGCGGCAGAAGGCGCCTTCATTGACATTCCAGCCAAATTAGCAGCAGCTCCGGGTTTCATATATCCCACAGTAGGCATCTCCTTTAGTCCCATTTTTTTCATCAGAATGGGACCCAGTTCTGCAGATTCAGCTAGCGTTAGAGAAGCCAATTCATCGACGAGCCTGAAAACTCTCTCTGATGGAGGACTCCGATGCTCAGTGGGATCGAATGTCGCAGGATCAAAATCAGCTGGGAGCCTTCTTTGGTCAATTTCCACTTCCTCTACATCATCATCATTCTCTTTCCTCGCAGCTTGACCAAAATATCTTGGATGAACATTCAAATTACTCAGATTAAGCCCTATAGCAGTCAAACCCAGAGATTGTCTACAGAACCCATTGGGTATATGACTCCTTAACCTTAACAGCAAGCTCATTCTAAACTAGTAGGATTGCTATCTGTCACAGAATGTCAAATCAGACTAGTGAATTATACATTGGGAATTCTTATTCCAGCAAGCAAACACCTGAAAGGAGCAGAATTCAGAACATCGATATTAATTCAGAACATAAAGAAATAGTTCATTAAACCCTAAACGCAAATAGTTCGTTATAATCCAGGGACGATCAAGCAATTAAACCTTAAAATTAAATATCTAGATAGACTACAAACTATAAAATGAAAAAGAAGAGATGCCCCATAGTCACTTAATACGAAAGTAAACATTCTGAAGTGATGGACTCAAGTATAGGCACATAATCCAATTACATAACGCCCGAAAGCGTAAACCTCATACAACACTTCAACCCGAAAAAAGAGGGCGGAACTACAAATGGTAATGTTACTAGATCTTTAGATGCAATCATGCAAATACGACAATCACAATCTTCACTGTCCATAAGACAAAAGCATACCCAGAAGACTCAAACATTCACGTCGAACATCGAAATATAGAAAGTCCATATAAGAGAGTCAAAACGTGCAGAGAACGGGATCGTGCATCTTAAAACCTCCAAACAAATTATTTCAAAGAAAAAGACAAATCAAGCAGTTAACTCTCACCTGAAGAACATTCCTGAGAGATTGACAGCCACCGTGGACGATGGCCGTTGAGTTGCTTCTGCCGAACACACGAGAGCTCAAAGCGAGATTTCCTTTGCGGGCGGGCGAGTGCAGGGTCCAAGGGGTTTAGCCGACTCTTGAGAATTAACCTTTTCCAGGTTATTGTTACTCCGATGTGGAATGGATTATCCTATCCAAGCACCCAAATTTGTTGTCCAAATCACTAGGCTGTCAATTTTTATAAACAAAGTTAAATTACTTTTACTTAAATTTTATAGTCATTGTAATTATAAGTGGGTATTTATTGTAAAAGTATTATTTCAATTTTAGCCTTATCAACTTCCACTTTTACATTTGTCTCACCCGAATGAAGTAGACAAAGTTCCAAGCACAAGGTATTTATTGTAAAAGTATTGTTTGTTTGTGTGTTTGAGAATCCATTAAGAGAAAGGAATTTACAGATTCCAAAAAGAATCACAGCATGTGTGAAATTACTACATTTTGATAACATGTGAGATGATATTGCTCGTCGAAATACTTTCGAATATCTAATGCTTCTATGTGAAAATTTCTAGAGTAAATTAACACATTAACCCATTTTTTAAATGAGATAGAAAATGTGACATATTCTTGTGTTCAAGTTAATGTGAAATATTTCAATTTAATGGCAACAAAAACTATTTCAATTTTTTCACCTAAAAAAATTATTTCAATTTAAGTTATTCTCAATCAAAATGTTTATATCTCATTTTTACCCAAAAAAATAATAAAAGTCTAACTGTAATTAATTTATTCATTTTGATTTAAATATTATTTTTATTTATAATCTATAAAAATAATTAGTAGGAAGACCCGGAATCCTTATAAAAGTTAGATACCTAATTTAAAGATATTAAAAATAATTAAATTAGTTATTTGTAATATAGTTGTCTTGATTCTATAAAATTATCTTCTTTAATTATATACATTGAAAACATCCCTTAATATTGCAATTAATATGGATATTTTATGGTAAAATTTAAATTTGGGAGATGTGTGGATTGAGATATAATATTTAAAACTAAAATAAACCCATCGTCTAACTCACATATTTATAAGGAGTATTATTTTTATATTAATTTTGTGTGACACATGTATGTCTTCTTTTACTATGAGCAATACAAAAAAAAAATACATACCGGCCACAAATAAAAAGAAACACAAGTTTTTTGCCGAATCTTTCTATTATTGGGGTCAATCATAAAGTTCTTTTGAATTTAGCATATATTTTAAAAAATGACAATGGAAATAATAAGAGAAAAACTATCTATAATGAGCTTAAGCCCCACAATAAAGCCACCAAAAGCATAAAGCAAACATATAATTGCAGTTTTCACAAATAATAATGGTCATTATTTGGAATGGGCTTAAGGTCCACACCTAAAGTACCAATAATACCAAAAAAAATAGTGTACGGGCGCAGATAGCCTAAGACCTTGGCTGTTTAAGCCCAGGCTGCTTTTTGGACGGGTCTGAACTGATAGATATTATACCAGATCTGACGTGTCCACCGGGTTCCGGTTCATTTGCTCAATCATAAGTAATTATATCCTGAAAGTTTAAAAATGGGACAACTGAAACCTAAAATCAACCCATCTCGGACAAACTTAAACCTTTAAAACAAAATTAGAGGGAAAAGTAAAAGAAGTTCTTAGCCTTATCAATCTAATTTTTTGTGACATATAAGTTTGACTTAGAAGTATTGATTTTAACTTTCAATTGAGATGAATTTTTTCCAATTTGATTATTGATGTTGGGTAGAATTTATGTCTGATGTGCACATCTTCTTATAAAACATCAATAGTTGGATGGGTTGAGGGGGGATTTTTTGGGAAAGGGCACTTCATGATTTTTAAAGTTTAATAGTATAAAAATTTAAAAATTAATTTTTTATATATACCATTAAAAACCTAAAACTTCGTTATCCTAGACCTTAAAATTAAATATCTTTCCACATTTATCCCTATTAAATATACATTATATCCCATAAAAACAAAACAATGCAATAATAAATAAATATTAAAATTGTATATTTATTTTAAAAAATTAATAATATAATTTATAAATATGATCAATATATTTCTATTCTCTGGCCTATAAATATGATGAAAAGAATAATTTAATAAAAGTTTTAACTATTTTATCTATTGAGTGACCAAATCTCAATATTTAAAAATCGATAAACCATAACTTAAATAGTAACAAATTTAAACGATCAAAGATTATATATCAATTCAAGAAATAAAAGGAGTGAAGTTATGGGCATATTTGAGAACATGGTGAGGAATTGTTTTTACGTAAGCCGAAGTAAATATGTAGAGGATATTGTTTCGTTTTACGAAAAACATTGTTAAACGAATTTTTGGTTTTTCCAAACGGAATGTCAAATAAGCCATGAGATGGAAACAAAACGTTACATGCAAGG
Organism: Vachellia pachyceras; assembly: GCA_025593235.1. Lineage (NCBI taxonomy): Eukaryota > Viridiplantae > Streptophyta > Magnoliopsida > Fabales > Fabaceae > Vachellia > Vachellia pachyceras. Next base: position 415 of record JANTPZ010007043.1, on the reverse strand, counting down.
GGTGATCCGGACCGAGTCCATCTCATCCCAAAATGGTCGAATCAAGTCAAAATTGGTTTGAGTTGAACGACCATACTCCACGGTCCTATGTGTGTTTTTGAACTCTATTAGGAGAAATGTGTAACGTTCCCTTCGCGTGTGGCAATGGAGAATTATTGTGTAGCAGCCTTTGACCAAGAAGAGAGAGAGAGAGACATGGTCAGCTTGCGTGAAGGAATTCAGGGCAGCAAGCATGCTCTATTTCAGGCAGCAAATAATTTTTTAAAAAAATCTGGTAGCTCACCCCCTTTCCATACTTCACTCACCATAACATCCCACACACACACACACTCATTCCAACGTAGAGAGAGCAGCAGCAGAGAGTGAGAGGGAAAGGAGTGCTGAGAGAGAGAGATTTGGAAGTGGTGTTTTTCAG
>JANTPZ010007042.1:0-15979 GCA_025593235.1 Vachellia pachyceras | reverse complement strand
CTTACTTTTTCTCTCTTTCTCTTTCTTACTTTCCTCTTTCATACCCACTTTTTCTTACTTTTTTACCTTGAAATCTGTAAAAGCTATAACTTCCTAAACATAAATCACATTTCAAAACCTAGATTTTACCTCGGAATTTGTGAAACCTAGATTTCAAACCTAGCATCCAAATTAACCCTAAGTCTTGTTTCGGTTGTGAACATGGTGTTTTAATGTTGACAAAACAATTGTGGATATATATGAAACATCTCTTGAGAATCTCAAAAGTTACTCTCATGTACGTGGTCATGGCTTAGCTTCACAACTATCGATTTAGTTTGTTTAGGAAGATTCAAGTGTTTGTTTTATGTGTTTAAAGTTAATTTTCTAATATTATATACAAAGTATGTGAAAATAATTTTTATCTTAAATTGCGTAACATAACTATGGAACATCATGACAAATGGGCCCACTATTATTTTTGTCACATGTATTATATAGTTATTGAGTGATTGGTGATTAGTTTATTTCATTTTGCATTCATTTCAAAATTATAATACCTTGTTGTTATGCTTATACTTTGGTCTTAATATAAGAGCTAATTAATTATTTTTTTCTTTTGATATTAATTATCAAGCTAATTAATTGATATATTTATTATTTTTTTCTCAAAATTAATTTGCTTAACTTATAAATTTATATAATTTAATTATACGTAGATATTGTTTTAAAATATATGCTAACTTAAGTAACTTATTTAGTTTTTTTAAATTCTTCAAAAATGTCAACTGATTTCTATTAATTTAATAAATATTTGAAACAATATTTTTCAACAATTAGGATAACACTATTTTTGAATTTTTCTATAATGTTCTACACACAAATATTTTACATATTGCTCTTGCAGCCTAATGATCAAAATGAATAACACAGTATTAGATATTTTTATTTTCATTAACAATAAGTGTAAAAAGAATAATGTAAAGATGTCTTTTCCATATATACACAAGGAGCAAGAACCTCACGGCATTATATTTACAGAGTCATCTTGTAAAAGATCCACACACAGAAAAGAAAAGAAAAACATATATCAAAGAAAAAACCAATCGACAAAGGTGAATCAATGTGCAATCCCAAGTATCATTATATTTTATTTTCATTTTCACAATAATACTCCCATGTTCCTTAATATGAGATAAATGTTGATAAAGAAATTGAATTCAAGTGGATATAATATTATGTACCTAATAATATATATTCTATCTGCATCTCTAATAATCTCTATTATTACTTTAATACATCTCATTCTAGGGATATTCAAACCACATATTCTCAAATATTACTTAGAGAAATTTACCATCAAGTCTCAAATAGAAGAATTAATGAATAAAAGGTTCTAAAAATTGTTAAATTATCATTAGATTCAAACAGTAACTGGTCCGGTTGTTATTAACAACCTCGACAACAGTCAATAACAACCGGACCAACTAAATTGAAATCTGATGGTAATTTTATCAATATTTAGAGCCTTCTGTTCATTATTTGGGTTATTTGGAACCTGATGATAAATTTCCTTATTACTTATACCATATTACTTAAACCATATTTATAGGCTTTTCATAATAAAACAACACTTTTATCCCTATGCATGAACTTGTAGGCCTTTTTGTAGGCTTCCTCCAAGTACCCTCTACACCTAACCAAATTCAACTTCACATCTTGCTCCTTCAAATATATATCCATTAGCTCTATTGGCCAACCACCCTTCTGTAATGCAACTGGATTTCTTAGCATTAAACTGTCCTTCCCATATTTTTCCACCAAGCTGCTCTCTTCCTCTTCTATGTGATACTCCATGTACTCCAACTTCAACCCTCTCCCTAGCCTCCCAAAGAATGTTTCCGCCGCCCATTTGATCCCTATCGGAACAATCTGCATAAACACCGATCCTGGTCGGAGGAACAACGAGTGCATGAGCGCAGCACCGTGAACGCCGATCATAGCATGGCTTGAACTGATAAGCTCGTAAGACTCATGCAGTGATGAATTCTCCCTAGGCTCGAAAACAACCACATCGAAACCTACCTCTCTCATGACCCGAATCGATTCTCCCTGGTTCATGATAACTCGACCGACGGCACCTTTTCGGGTGACGAACACGAGTCGTGGCCGAGAAGTTGGATTCGGTAGTGATGAAATAATCTGATTATGGTGGCCGCCGCCGTACGCTGTATGTATGGCGTCACGAAAATGCAGATATGTCTTTGAGTTTGGTAGTAATGTGTTGTTTATGGTCATGAAGCCATGAGAGATTAAGCCTATGTGGGTTGAAGGGAAACAATGGGTTCTGGTTTCATTCTTTAGGGAAATGACTGGGTGTTTACTGAATGTGTTCAGTAAAACACCATACTTGATGTGCCACCAGTTAGAGTCTTGAGACAAGACGATCACAAAATCTTGATGGTTAGGGAAAATGGCGTTGACGGTGATGAACAGAGGGATGAAACCATCGTTGAAATCGTGGAAGAAGTTTCCGGTGTAGCCGCCGGAGGAGATTACCAAGGCCGGCGCGTTGTGGTGGACCTTGCATTTTGGGCCTTTTGGGCCTGAAATGATGGTGACCTCCTTGATTTTGGGCATGACGTCATCATCGAACTTCCTTGGGTACGGCTTAATCTTCTCCACGATTTTGGGCTTCTTGGATCTTGTAGGGCCCATAACATAGAATGTGGCCTTGGTGGGGTCCACAACAGCGGGGCCACTGATGTTGCAGAGATCGTAGCGGTGGGAGGTGCGGTCGCAGCTGATTTGGGTGGGTAGTGGAGGGTCTCGCTTGATTTTGCCACGTGGCTTTTCTAATTATACAATTTGAAAAAAAATGATAATCAATTTAATCATTAACATTGCTAATGATATATAAAAATAAAAAAGGAATTGTATGCTCGAGTATTTCACAAAAATAAGAAAACAATGTTGAAAATAAAAAACTTCTATGTTTTTAATTTTAAGAATAATAAAAATTGAAAAATATTGTATTTATAAGTATAATATAAAAATAATTAAAAATTAGTGATCCCTGATTTTAATTATAAACCTAACTTATAAATAGTATATAAATTAACTGAGTTGGTTATTTGTAAAAATAGTGTGTGAATTGTTTTTCTAAAAAGCCTCTGATTATTTATTGAAAAGTACTCTTATCAATGAAATTATTCTTTTATATACACAATCAATAGGAATAATCTAAAAAAATTATAATTTTAAATAGCATTGTATAATGAAATTTTATAGTTAGAATCAAAACAAATATCTAAAATAGCTAGAAAAGTATATAAATTTGCTTCATTCCCCCTATTAAGTATTAACTATGAAAGTCTCCCACACAAATGAAAATGTTCATGGGAACATGTTGGAAAAAAAAAAGATTAAGAGACACAAATTCATATCCAAGATGGTAAGATAATCAAATTCTTGCTCTTGCTCTAACTTATTTTTAGTAATTGAGCATACGAGACTCTCAGTGTACGTAGCTAACTAAAATAATGATAGTGAAAGATATGAGAGAGATAAAAATAGAGTACAAAATGCTTACATACTCCCTATAAGTGCTCATCATCTGTGTTCTCTTCAATAAAACATTTTAATTATCCTTTTTATGAACAATACATCCCATAAATTTAGTTTGATTATCTCTCTCTTATTATTTTAATATAATAGATATTTGCGGGATTCACAACAAGAATAATTAGAATATTTTTATTGGAGATAATACGGATCATATGGCATTCTCCGAGTATCTAAGGATTTCTCAAATTAAAGCCATACCTGGGGGAGACTGATTGTCTCTTGAAGTTGCAGAGCGATTAGAAGAGAGTGACGAAGAAGAAGATGAGAAGATCATAGAGAATAAAGCAGAGAGCTGGATCTGAGCAGTAACGAAGATAGCAAAGAACAAGAGACCCGCCATTGTTAAGCTTGGAAGCTTCAATCCCCTTATCTTCCGATTATTATTCATTTCAAATCACCAAAGCCCTTCAAGCTGATCTGTGTGTTGTGTGTAATGTCTGCAAAATAAGCCAAAGAGAACCAGACTTATCAATATAAAGTATACAGACCAGCCACAGATGCTAGTAAGTGAAAGGTGTCGGCTTTAATCTGGCCTTAGGTTATTACTGTATGCATGCCTCTATAATTACAAAATTATACCACGGTTATAAATATAAGAGTTAGACAATGGTTTTATTTTAATTCTCATTATAAAATATCGACTGTATCTTCCAAAATCTGTAATTTTTCCTCAAAATAATTATAATGATTATGCATGCTAAAGGGATTTTTATCAAATTTTTTTTTTTTGCATGCTAAAGGCATTTTTATCAAATTTAATACCATGCACATGATTATAAAGTGTATTTAGGAAAAGCGATACATATTTATTACAAATAACCAATTTAACTAATTTTTTTAATATCCATAAATTAGTTGTCTAACTCTTATTTTTATGATCGAAATGAGTTTATATTTATAGCTTGCAACTAATTTTATCTATTTTGTTTGCAATTAATTTTATTATGTATCTTTTTAGTCCTCCAACACGAAGATTGAAATTTTAAATATTGTTAAAATATTATTAAATATTGACATATTAAGTCTAATTTTTAAATAATAAAAACTGGCACAAAAAATTCATCATTAATTTGACACTAATAACAATTTTAGAATTAGAGGATTAAAAAGATAATTAAGTAACAAAACTAAAATTTTTTAGAATAACGAGAGGGCCGGCGGTAAATTTTCATATAGGGTCCTATCCTTGTTGTTAGCTAGTCAACTATCAACTGTCTCTAAATATCAGTCTTGCTTCCTTCTTTCAAACTTGGCTCAAAATAATAAATTAACATAGATGTGAAGCCTAACTGCTCAATTAATCCATTAAAAAAAATACTCACATTGATACTTAATATAAAAGCTGTATATATAATAGATTAAAATAATGATGTTCTTAAAATACTCTATTTCATCATGACCACACTTAAATAGAAACACTTTAGTGTGTGTAATAAAAAAGAGACTTTGGGAAGCCAACAAAAATTAAGTCTAATGAAATGGATTAGCCTCTCCCAACGTGTCAAACTAAGATTCAAACTCTGTTGAAAATGTGTCTACATTTAATGTTGTTAGAATGATACATGTCCTTGGAAAAAAGAAAAAGAAAAGATGTTTAGGGGAAATATTATAAACTTACAATATAGAGTGGATTGACAAAACTAACTATTATATTAAGAACCGAATGGAGGATTAATATTACTGCTACAACTTATTACCTTAATTAAACATTTGCTTGTGAAGTTTTGATAATTGTGATGTTTTTAATCACGATTCTTTCTGTGAATATAAAAAAGTTAATGATGTTTTCAAATAAAAAGATAGCATTAAAAGGAAAAAAAATAAATGCAATTAATTTTGTGTTGCGTATTTTCTATTTTTGCCTTGTTGCAGGCTTTCCTTCGAGTATGTCCTAAACCTAAAAAAATATTTTCATTATTACAAGAAATTAGTGTTTCCCTCACGAAAAAGTTTTCATATATATAATCAATAGCGTGAGAAATTTTACTATAATAATAGTGAGAGTTGTTAGATAGAAGTTGGTAAAATAATTCGTGACATTAGAATAAATATAAGGAAGCATTATCTCAATGTGTTGATCTTCCACATTATTGAATGAACAATACAAAAGAGAAGTAGAAAAATCCCTAGAAAATACCATTTGAATTTCTATATTTCAAAAAGGTAACAAAATTTTTTAAAATTCCAAATTTATACGGTATGATCAAATAGGAATTTCAATATGTTGGTAGTTTTATAATTTCCCTCCATTTTTTTGTAAAAAAAAGCCGAAGCCACAAGCACTAGAGATACCACCATCCAATTAGTTGAATTCAAATGACAAACATGTTAAAAGTAGTAATAAATGACATTATTCAAATGGTAAGCCTCTTCATAAATATTGTTATCGAGGTTAAAAATGTAATAAATGATTTAAAACATTATTCTTGTTATAAATATATTACAAGAATGGATGTTTATAGACTTTTGATTTCCTAAACTATAAATATTATACATGAATTGTTGTTGAGAAATTAAAGAGGTATTCAATGTACAAAGGGTCACAATATATATTCATCTATATTGATCGTACTATTAATTATTTTTGGCCCTTGGATGTCACTCTTAGATGCCTATAAGTAGGGCTTTGTACATGGCATCCAACACATTCAAAAGTGGATAGAATTCCTCTCAAAGTTTCTCTTCTCTTTATTTATTTACATTTAATTTACAACATGTTATCAGCACGATAGTTCTGCTGAAGTTATGCTCCCCTTAGAGTTACTTTAACAATTTCTTCTACTTTCTCTTATCGCATCTTTATTTAACATCAATCAATTTGAGATAATCTGAGCCACAATATGAAATTAAGATAACTCTCTTACCGATTGTTTTAAACATCTGATTTCATGGCTAAGATTTGAGATTGTTAGTATTGTCATTATAATTTCTTTTACAAGTTTTTATACATTATATTGTCATTTTAATTTGAATCCATATATACATATATTAACAAAAACTATATTATTCATTTTTGTAAATTCATTTTCTAGAATTATTTTTTAATTCTTATTTTTATTTTAGATTGGACAATGTCAAATCTTACCAAGTTAGAATTTGAAGCCTTTGACATATTTGACAAAAATTATATATCATGGATATTGGATGCTGAAATCTATTTGGATGCCAAGGGCCTTGAAAATGCTATTTTGCTAGAAAATGTTACGTCTAATCAAGACAAGACAAAATCAATGATATTCCTTCATTATCGTATTCACGAAGAGTTAAAAGCATAATACTTAATGGTAAAAGATCCATTAAAATTATGGAATACCTTGAAAGAAAGGTTTGATCATCAGAAAACAGTGATATTCCTAAGGCCCGATATGATTGGATGCATTTATGGTTTCAAGATTTTAAAACTGTAAGTGAGTATAAATCTACAGTTTTTAAAATAAGTTCTCGATTAAAATTATGTGGTGAGAAAATCACTCAAGAGGACTTGCTTAAAAAAATATTTTCAACTTTTTCATGCATCCAATATGATTTTACAGCAACAATATCTTGAAAAACGTTTTAAGAAATATTTTGAATTGATTTCATGCCTACTTGTTGTTGAATAAAACAATGAGTTGTTTATGAAAAATCACGAGATACGTCCCATAAGATCGGCTTCAATTTCTGAAATAAATGCAACAATGCATAATAATTATAATAGAGGACGTAGCCATAGCCATGGCAGAGGGTGCAAAAATTCTCATTATCGAGGTGGTTGTAGCATTAATCATGACAACAACAAAAAAGAAATAATGAGAAATGATACAAGAATGATTTCAATACCACAAAAGCATTTGAAAATAAATGTCACAAGTGTGGTATGAAAGGGCATTGGGCACGAGTATGTTGTACATCTACTCACTTAGTGAAACTTTATCAGGCATCACTAAAAAAGAGTGACAATAATGCAGAAGCAAATTTGATATATCAAGATAATAATATCAAGGAAAACTATGCACTTAAAGAGGATGATCTTACATGTCTTGCTAGACTAGAAGACATTAAGGGTCTTGACGGAATGACACATTTGGATGTAGAAGATTTCTTTAATAATAATTAATATAATAATGCTTTTATTTATGTTTTTAAGTGGCATTTATATTTTATGACTATCTTGTTTCTTTGAAACTTTTCTTATAATGTATTTTATTTCTTTAATGAAGACTATGGATAATTCTCATCATATAGTTGAAGATATAAGTCTGGTAGATAATGCTACGATACATACGATATTGAAAAGCAGAAAGTATTTTTTCTCATATAATGATGAGAGATGCAAATATCAATACTATATCAAGTAATACAAAAATTATTGAAGGCTCCGAAAGAGCTACAATTGTATTCCCAAAGGAACAAAGCTTGTTATAAATGATGTATTGTTTCCTACAAGTATCAAAGAAATTTATTAAGCTTCAAAGATATTCGATACAATGTGCATCAAATTGAGATAATTAACGATGGGAATGATGAATATTTATATATTACAAATATTATATCAGGAAAGAAATACATTTGAGAAAAATTATTAACACCATCTTTTGGTTTATACTATACAACTATTAATACAATTTAGACAAATATTATAATAAACCAGAAAAATGTTGATAAAGATATATTTACAGTTTGCAATAATTGGTTGGACCATCTTGGATCATCTGTGATGAAAAGAATAGTGAAAAATTCACATGGCCATCCCCTAAAGAATAAATTGATTCTCAAATTTAAAGATTTTGCTTATGCTACATGTTCTCAGGGCAAGTTGATTATGAGGACATCAATTACCAAAGTTGGTATTGAATTACCTAAATTTCTATAATGTATCCATAGTGATATTTGTGGGTCTATTCATCGATCATGTGAACAAATTCGATACTTTATAGTTTTAATAGATGTATCTACAAAATGGTCACATATGTGCTTACTATCAACTCGAAATTTAACATTTCCTAGATTACTTACTCAAATAATTCAATTAAGGGCACAATTTCCTGACCATGCAATAAAGTCTATCGTCTTGATAATGCTGCTGAGTTTTCATTTCAAGCATTATTTAATGATTATTGTATGGCAACTGGGATATTGATAGAAAAGTCTATTACTTATGTTCATACTCAAAATGATTTAACAGATTCTCTGATTAAACGCCTCCAGTTAATTGCTAGATCAATACTTATGCGAAGTAAATTACCCCAGTCTGCATGGGATAGGTAATTTTGCATGCAGCAGCACTTATTCGCATAAGGCCTACAAGTTATCATAAGATATCTCCTTTACAATTGGCTTTTAGTCAAGAACCAAATATTTCCCATCTTAAAATTTTTGGTTGTGCTGTGTATGTTCCCACTGCTCAACCACAACGCACAAAGATGAGTTCTCAAAGGAGATTGTGAATCTACGCAGGCTTTGAATCTCGTTCAATAATTAAGTATATTGAACCATTAGCTGGAGATTCATTTACGACACATTATGCCGATTGTCATTTTGATGAGACACTTTTCCCACCATTAGAGGGAGAAAATAAGCATATGGATAAAGTTAAAGATAAGGAAAAACATATTACATGGAATACATTATCACTTGCTCACCTAGATCATCGAGCAAAACAATGTGAGTAAGAAATTCAAAAAATAATTCATTTACAAAATCTTGCAATGAAAATGTCAGGTGCATTTACTGATGTAAAAAGGATAATGTCTTATATTCCAGCTGAGAATACTCCTGCTAGAATTGATGTTCCAACAGGACAAGTGGTTAGTGCAAATGAAACTATACCACATTTAAAGCGTAGTAGTGTTCGCCTTATAGCTTACCACAAGCGTACGGGTCGCAAGTAGTATAAAAATATCATTCCCAGAGGACAAACGCATAAACGAGATAATCAATGCAATTATGCAATTAATTAGGTTGAGAAAACTTAATTGAGCAATCGATTGTCCTAAGGGGTTACTAAATTCAAGAAAACTAACAATGAAATGAGAAAGATAAATTGGGATTTTAATTCAAAGATGAGAGATGCCTAGGATTATTTTTCACCAATGCAATTCATGAGAATTAAATACATACAACTCTTAGTAATTAAATGACATAATATGTTTGTCTAAGGTTAAAAAAAAAGCAATTGATTAAGCTTTCTTAAGTCATAACCAAATCAATTTCCTCATTTAACATACACAATCTTTTACTACAGTCAAAGGAAAATAATCATTACACAACAACCTTAATATAACAATGCTAGGTTAATAACTATATCTCTATATTACTAACAAACCATCCATTTGATTATATAAACTTCAAGTCTAATATAATTTTATCTAAGTCCTACAATTAAATTAACTCTCTCAAACTTAATCTAATTGGACAAATCAATTAAGTGGTGGTCAATTAATTAGAAGCATTAAACACAAGATAAAATTAACATATAATTATCACTAATCACCAAAGAGCATATTATCCAATCTCAATCCATGTTACGGTTCAAAATAATCCTAGTACGAATTACTTAGCCACTAAACATTTGAAACATAAGAGCAAAGCATTGAGGAATTAAAGCCATAGAGATTAAAAAGCAAGAGAAATAGTGACAGCCACCAAGAAGTACACGCACGCCGTGGACCCTCTCTCTACTGTTTCTCGTTGCTCCTTTCTCAAGCACAGCAGTGACGCCTTCCTCCAAAAATGTCCAGCAGCTCCTCTCCTTCTCATGCAGTCTCAAACGTCCAGCTCTCTGTTCTCCTCTCTGCTCGACGCCTTCTGCTCACACCAGGACCAGCTCCTTGGCGCCTCTTCTCCCGATAGCAGTAGCTCTCTCGCCTTCCTCTACAGCTGAAAACTCTCGCGTCTCTACTTCCCAGCCGCCGAATACTCTCCAAGAACTCCTCTGGTCTCTTGTGCGTCAAAACTCTCGTCTACTAGAACCGTTGCTGCCGAAAAAACTATTCAGCCGTTTTTCTCCCTTCCGTCTTTTCTTTTTTGCTGTTAGGGTTTTGCTTTTTCCATTTTTTTATTTCTTCAACATCTTCCAACGACGCTTTTCCTTGCTTCATGTGGCTGCAAATGTTAATATGCTAATAGATAATATAATAATACTAATAATAGGAAATAACAAAATAATTAAAACCAAAATATTTTATTCTTTCCTTTAATCCTAAATATTTCTAAAATTATTATATTTCCAATAAAATCCCTAAATATGTGATCAATCCCTATTTTATCAAAATCATTCATAAACCATTTAATTTCGCATTAATAACTCCCCAAATATATCAAATTATATATCAAATTCTATTAAAAATGGGGAGTTATCAAGTAGATCACCAATTCCACAGATAAAAATCCTCGAAAGAGGAAGGGGCACGTAATAATGATGGTCAATATAAGGAGGCTACCATTGAGAAATCCATCATATAGTCCTGTGATATAACTAATCAAATGACCTCTGAAGAGGTTTAGGTACTTGATAATGATAACGAGATCTCAATAAATTATGTCACTACGGGCAATATATAAAAACAAAAAGATGCTGTCATCGACGATACATTTTCATGCAATATTATTATTGAAATAATAAATGAGAATCTTGAACCTAAATCTGTCGAAGAATATCGACATAGACAAGATTGGCCAAAATGGAAAGAAGCAATTCAATCGGAATTGAATTCACTATCTAAACGTTAAGTTTTTGGACTTGTTGTCAAATACCTACAGAAGTAAAGTCTATAGGGTATAAATGGGTTTTTGTGAGAAAAAGAAATGAGAAAAAAATGAAATCATGAGGTATAAAGCACAACTCGTAGCACAAGGTTTTTCACAAAAACCAGGGATAGATTATGAGGAAGCTTATTCTCCTATGATGGATGCAACTAATTTCATATATTTAATCAATCTAGCAGTGTATTAAAAACTTGACATGCATTTAATGGATGTTGTTATAGCATACATGTATGGATCATTAGATAGTGAAATTTATATGAAAATTCCTGAAGGCTTCAAATTGCCAAAAGGTTATGAAGATTCATGTGAAAATTATGCAATACACATGCAAAAGTCCTTGTATGGGTTGAAATAGTCCAGAAGCATGTGATATAATTGTCTCAATGGCTATTTGATAAAAGAAGGATATCAAAATGATACCTTATGCCCTTCTGTCTTTATTAAAAATGGATAGATCGAAGGTTGCCATAATTGTTGTTTATGTTGATGATTTGAACATTATAAGCACTCCTAAAGAGCTTCAAAAGGCGATTGATTATTTGAAGAAAGAATTCGAAACGAAAGATCTTGGAAAGACAAAATTTTGTCTTATTTACAAATCGAGCATTTAACCAATGGTATATTTCTTCATCAATCAAATTATGTTGATAAAATTTTAAAACAATGTTATATGGATAAAGAGCATCCATTGACTACACCAATGGTTGTAAGATTACTTGATATAGAAAAAGATCATTTTCGCCCTCAAGGAAAGAAAAAAGAACTACTTGGCCTGGAAATATCATATCTTAGTGCCATAGGTGCACTAATGTATATTGATAATTCAACTCAGCCAGATATGGCATTTATTTTTAATTTGTTAGCAAGATTTAGCTTTTCTCCAACTAGAAGGCATTGGAATGGAGTTAAGCATATATTCCGATATCTTCGAAGGACATCACATATGGGATTATTCTATTCTAATGAATCTGGGTCACACTTGATCGGTTATGCAAATGTAGGATTCTTATCTGATCCAACAAAACTATATCTCAAATTGGATATTTATTTATATATGGAGGTACAACTATATATTGGCATTCAACAAAGCAATTTTTAGCTGCCACATCAACAAATCATACATAAATTATTGTAGCGCACGTGGCAAGCCTAGAATGTGTCTGGCTAAAGATCATTAATTCATCATATCTAGAAGATGTGTGATTTCATAGAACAAAATATCCCAATAGTTTTGTATAAAGATAATATAACATGTATAGTTCAAATGAATGATGGTACATCAAAGGGAATAGAACGAAATATATTTCTTTAAAATATTTTTCACTCATGATCTTGTGAAGAAAGGTGAAAAATTAGTTTCAAAAGGTTGTTCGTCTTCGCAAACTCAGATATCTCAAGTGATGTTATAATGAGGAAGAGTTGATACACACTGTACTCTTTTCCCTTATCTAAGTTTTGTCCCACTGGGTTTTTCTATAAAGGTTTTTAATGAGCAGCACTTGATTATATATTAATGAATAATGTACTCTTTTCTTTAATTGGGTTTTGTTCCACATGGTTTTCCTAATTAAAGTTTTTAATGAGAGACATTCATAATGGACATCCAAGAGGGAGTGTTATAAATACATTACAAGAGTGGATGTCCATAGACTCTTGATTTCCTAAACCATTAATACTATACATGAATTGTTATGAAGAAACTAAAGGGATATTCAATATACAAAGGGTCATAATGTATATTCATCTATATTGATTGTACTATTCATTATTTATGACCCTTGGATGTCACTCTTAGAGACATATAAATAGGGCTTTATACATGGCATACAACAAATCCAAAAGTGAATAGAATTCCTCTCAAAATTTCTCTTATCTTTGTCTATTTACATTTAATTTACAACAATTCTCTTACCTTTATTATATTGATTAAAGAGGTTTGGTGGCTTAATATTATAAACTTATTGAAAACCCATGTGTGTCACCATTAGAGTTGCGTTTTGGCGGGCTGGCCTGTAGGTCCAACCTGTTAGTCCACCAAAACTAGTGGTTTAGCTAGCCCGCCCTGCCCAACCCACTGGGTTATGGTAGGCTGGCCTGCCAACCTGTCTTTTTTTAAAAATATTTATTTTATATTTTTTACCTTTTTTCAACACAATATTTTTATAAGGAAAAAAGTAATATTAAATTTTATTTTTTATAAAAACGATACCTAATACATTCAAAAATAGTATAAAAATTTTTATTTTTCTATTTCAACTTTCTATAATAATATATTTAAAATTATAACAAAACATTAATACTTATATTTTTTTGAAAAACATAAAAAAATCACTATTGAAAATTTATTGGTGGGAATGAAAAGAGAATCATGTGACCATGAAATCTCATGGAAGAAATTGGGTGAAAAATTTATTTTTTAAAAAAAAATAATTTTAGCGGACCTGCCAACTCACCACTAGCGAGCTCCCGTTTGTTGACGGGCTGACCCGCAGCCCTAATCAACACCAACTTCGCATAAAAAATTCTAGTAATCAGTGTTAGGGCTTTGGTGGCCTAAGTAACTAACGCCATAGCTCTGGTGGCCTTCTGTGATTGGGGTTGCTGTTAGAGCTAGAGCTCTAACGGCTGGCTAGCAATAGCTTCTGGCAAGGATGGTTGAGAATTTGAAATAAAAAGGTATAATTGTAAAAATATCAACATTATGATATTCCATTTTAGTGATAATTGGGATGATACTTTTGGGATTTTGAAATTCATGTGCTATTTTTATGTCAGAAATACTCATACTCTAGGAATGCTACATTATTTAAACCATTTTCAAAGAAAACTCAATAACTCATCATTTTAATTCTAGTTGACTCTTGATTCATACGAAACAATTCACATTTTACTTTTAAAAATAAAACTTTTAATTTAAAAAAATACCCAACTAGGATTAAGAGGTTTGTTTTTCTTACAAAATAAAATATGAATTATTTTAAATGAGTCATCATTCAACTAAAATTATGCTTTCATTGAACATGGTTTTAACACCATGTAAGTAATTCTCTTCATTTATTTCTCATAGATTTAATGTCTTATAAAAACTATGTCAAAATTTAAAAAAAAAAGAAATGAGTGGGGAGACGTAACAATATTTTAATGGTTTATATTTGATTATTTACAAAATATTTCAATTTTTTATTCAATGTAGTTTGAAATTGTTCAAATTAAATTTTAAAAATTTGAACCTAATTATTTTTTAATTTAAAATTTTAATAATTTTATGAAAGATTAAAAGATGAATCATCAATATATGGATTAAGGGGTCATCTTGACCCCGAAAACTTTCATGGCCAAAACGACCATTAATATATTGATCTTATTGTTAAAAAAACAAAAAAGGCGAGAGGATAAGAAGGGAAATCTCCACCTAGTTCTTTTTTTTTTTTGAGTACGATATTAAAAGATTGTACTTCGTAGTTGGATAAATGCATGATAAAAAAAGTCAAATTTGGAATCTGATCCCAAATAAAAGAATTAATGAGTTAAATGTTTTAAAGATTTATAAAATTACCATAAGGTTCTAAGAGTAGTTGATGAGGTTGTCATTAACAACCTTAACGGCCTTCATTAACAATCTTAGCGGTTACTTCTGGGACCTTATGGTAATTTTGTGAATTTTTAAAACATTTTATTCATTAATTCTCCTATTTGAGATTTAATTGTAAATTTCCCATAAAAAATTGTAATAGGAGGCAAAAAAATAAAACTTGTAATGAGCAAGAATATAGAAGTTGCCAAAAAACTTCATTGAGTTGAAATAGATGATAAAGGGTTGTTTAGATAGCTCGTTGGGAGAACGGATATAGATTCTGAGGTAAATATGTGAGAGGAATTTTATTTTCATAAGCGCAGAAATAAATTTTGGTACTAAGTCCAAATTTGTTTCGACATCCTTTTTAAATGTAATAAGACGAAGAAAAAGGTTCATGTCAAAAAGATATGACCACCTGTCGCGGCCATCAAGCAGCATTTGTGGGAAAACCATGACCTTTTCATACCACTCCCTCCCCTTCGGCTATTTTTATAATTAACAATTATTTAATTCACGTGAAATGAATAAATTAATAGTTAAAATTAATTTAAAACAATAAATACGTTTGAGATATAATTTTTTCCCGAATAGATGGTTGACATTTGGCATCAGGTGGGACCCATAAGTTCAAAAGTGAAGCATGTTTGAGGCTCTTAATGGAAGTGGTAATTTTGCCCTCATTTAAAAAAAATCATATGCATTTTTGCATCCAACAATTATTTATTGTGATGCTCTTTTCATAAAAGAAAAGGGATATTTCTATCATTTACCCTAAAATTTTATATAAAGTCAAATAAATTGTTTCTTATATAAAAACTAATAATATGGGAGAATATTACTTATATATATATATCTATGATGATAAGATGTTTATTATGTACTTATATTTGGCCAAAAAAGACAAAAGAAATCTACTCACTTATGGTTGCAATAATTTTATGAATTATTCGTATATGGATTGGTATCGATCAATTATTAACTAAATTATAAGTTTATGAAAATCAATTTTGGATTAAAATGAAATATTAAACCGACTTTCACGTTCATCGG
>JANTPZ010007039.1:0-12920 GCA_025593235.1 Vachellia pachyceras | reverse complement strand
TTAAGGTACTTCTCTCATATAATTTATTTAAATAATTAAAAATATGACTTATATGTAACTTAATTTCACAATACTTAATTTATGTTTAACTTACCACCTTAATCCAACTTATAACCTGCGATACATCCGAAGAGCAAAGGAGGAAGAAAGTGTTGGTTAACTAAACTGCTTCTAGAAAGCAGAGGAAAAAGTTGAGAAGCGATGCGTTTTAATTTACCAGGGTTATTGATGGAAATATAATAAAATTGATAGGGGTAAATTAGTTATAATTTTTGGCTTCCCTCCAAAAAACCCCAATTTAGAGGGGATCAAAGTAAGGGGAGGGGAGGTAATGTAGGGGTATATTTTGGATCCCCTCCCCTCCAAAATTTTAAACCAAACAAGGGAAGGGATTCATTTTCCATCCCCTTCCATTCCCTTCCCCCAACCAAACAAGCCCGGATGGGAGAGAAGAGAGCAAAGAGACTTGTTTTGTCTCGTTGGTGCCTCTGAGCATTTTCTTCTTCCTGTGGGGGCCGCAATGTCCAGAACAAGCCACTCGGACCAAAGCTGGGCGGGATCTTCCCATACCAAGAAAATTGCCCTCCATGTACAAGACACCTATAGTTCTAACAAGTGCACATAGTAAACGAGAGCACCAAAGGACCTAGCAGTGCATGGTGTGATTCCAGCAAGTATGATTAATAATTAAGGATGGTTGCTCCGCCAATGATCAAAACAGATCATTTCTTTCTTCATTTAAGGATAGTTGTTCCCCTAAAGCCCCACGCGTTTGTGTATACTACCTCAATCATGAAAGCAGCTTCTATTATTATGTTCGTTAGTGGAGCCATTTTTTTTTTCATTGTTGAGAACTCCCCAGTGTGCTTTACTCTTCAACCGCTCTCGCAAACATAATTTGCATTTTCTCCAGGAGCAGCAACTTCTCTCATTCGTCACCATTGCATTTTCTTTAGCATGTTTTGATTCAGTGCAAGGCGATTCTGCAATATCACTACTGAACCCTTGCTTATAATGATGAGATGCAGGCAGAGTTGAAATTGATTTAGTGTCGGAAGCAAAATATGCAGTCGCCTTCCCCATTGATCATGGGCAACAAAGAAAATGCAATACTTAATCTCACCTAACGTTTGGCTCTCCTAAATATGCATTGAAACTCGTAACAGTTAAATTGACAGTAATCCACAATATGCTTTTGCATGTGGCAGTTTTGTATGATATGAAATTGATCCACTCTGACAAAGGAAGAGGTCAAGATGCGATTTAACTCATGCACAGGGATCAAAATGATGAATAACCATAATAGCAATAGAAACGGGTTTGATCAGATCAGAGGCATTGGTTTACACACTGCCAAATGAGCCTGACTGCCTACATGCTGCAGCAGCAGACAGAAAGGAGAAATTGCTTGTGCTTATTGCCAGCATTACACTTCGAAAGTGGTCACCACTGAGACCAGAGATGCCACTACGGAAAGGAGGAGTGATTACTAATTTACTAATTACTAGCGTCATTTATTGATGTGGTGGGCTCTGGGAGACATGATGCAGCAGCAGGATGTGCAATGAATCCTGGAATTCTCTCCCCAGGCATCAACACGAACACACCTCTCGCATGATTTGCTGTTACCTGCTCATCAAAAACAAAAACACAAGCCATTGTCTTCAATTCGCATACCAAAGCAAGGCTGAAGAAACTAAGAGAGGAGCTAGTAGCCTGATAGAAATTAGTGAATTATCACATGCATGCTGGGGAAGATTTAGATTCTGTCTGTCTGGAATTCAGAGGGCATTACCTGATTAAGCTTCTGCAGATAAAATTATCCATGCAAGGAAGATTTTCCTTTTACATTAGAATTGTCATCCATGAAAAGTAATGAACAGATGAATAGCAGCTAGGCTAAGTTTCTTTCGGGATTTTCACATCCTTTCTATGCGAGACTAAAACAACCTTGCTAGAAACAATAATACTACTAGATATAAGAAAGATGGCCAGCAATAGTTTGAAATTAGGTCCCAAGTGGGACTCCTAAAATTACCACCTTAACGGTCAGCAGACGCGCATATAATGTACGATGTTTGTTTTGATAACAGAGTAACAGAGAAGCGAAAGAGAAGTCACGATTCTTCATAGTAAGGAGGAGGAAGGGAAAGGTCACCTTGGGAGATGGAAGCAGGTGTTTTGCATGAAACAACGTTTGGCCGCCTTCAAGATCGGTCGGAGTTGGAGCAGCAGATTCAGGTGCTGGTGTTTGCCGAAGAAACCTCTCCAAGATAGCTAGAAGAAGGAACAGAGAAATGAGAATGACAGTGGCGACGAACCCAAAAGAAACAGCACTCACGGAGTAGTCGAAATGCCTCCAGTTGTCTTGTCTTCGGGAATTTAAAGCCACCACCGCTGGAGATAGCTCCATGTCCCACTTTCTTCTCTACACATTCGACGCTCTCGAATTAATTCTCTTTCAGATAGCCGATTCAGCCTCCCAAGTGATGCAAAAGCTCATGCTGGGGACAGAGGGATGATGAGAGAGACAGAGGGAGTTGACAAAGAAGGCCGAGGAAATGTGAGAGTGAGGCAGGAAATAAGGACGAGGAAGAAGCTAAGGAGGTTAAAGGGGCAATTTAGGTTGGTAAAAACAACAGTGAATTATGGCACACCCACGCCTTTACGCTTCCAGGATCATGATTTCTTCAAATAATGGAGCTGAATTCGAAATGTCTAATGGTACTGCGAGCTCACGTGCAGAGATAGAGACTTGGCCATCTCTGACTGAGTATGAACCATGAAGAATTTCGAGATTCTGTACATCACATGATGTCCGTGGAGGCCCATGGTTTCACGGGCCACAGTCCCCATCTTCGACGGGACCACAATGCTGCATGTATCACCTGGTTATAAGAATGGCCTCTGGCCAGACAAGAGGTTGGTTTTATTGGCCCAAATACATGAATTCAAATTTTTCCGTCTCTAATCTTATGAGCTTTCAAGACCAAACACATGAACTTTCGTCGACTGATTAAAAAAAAAGGGAACCTCGAACTTAACAAGGATAATTTAGCAGCCAACAAAAGTTGCTCTGGTTGGTAAAAGAGTTAGCTAGTAACCCATAAAGTTGAAGATTTAAATCTTACTGTTAATATGAAAACATTATTGATAACCGACCTATAAAGTGGAATAATTGAGATAAAAATATTGAGATGTACACATGACACACTAGAATTGATATAATTTGTAATGATCAAATTTGAAATATAATTTATCGATGAGAAATGGTAGAAAATTATTTAAGATAATTCAGACATGTTGAAAGAAGGGTATTGGAGACACTGGTTGAGATGGTTGATTAGGCTATGTAAAGTTTTCTGAAATAAGATAGAAGAATATTGAATCGCTTGTTCAATGAGGTTATAATAAGAGGAATTTTGGTTAAAAATCTATGTATGGATCCTACTTATAAGGTAAGGAGAATGATCCAGTATCCATTAGGCTGCATTTGGCACCAATATTACCCTTTGGTCCTATTTACAAGGTAAGGAGAAAATGATTTTTTATCATATTTATAAATTGCACCATTACAATTTTTGTATGAATATATAATTTCATCCTTCATTTGATATAATGTTATATTTATTCTAATGTGATATAATACACGCTAATTATGAAGAAATTTATAAAGTTATTAAATTTTAATGCAAAAACAACAGATCAAGGCTTTTCTTAATATGTGTAAAATCAATTGAAATTATTAATATGTGTGAAATTAATTGAAAGTGACTCATCCAATCTTTGATGTAAAATTCAGTTGACTTTTCATTAGAGATTAAAAATAAATAAAATGATATATTTATCATTTTTAAAATAATACATGTAACTCATAATTCAATATATGATCTATTAATACGTATAGATTTTTTTAATGAACGTTATAATTAAATAATTCTGATGTTGACGTTGACACACTTTTGTATTTATTATGGATGAAGGGAGTGTTATCACAGAGGTATCTACATAGATGATCTCAAATTAAAAAGAAACAAACACTTTTTGAGTGCTACGACCATTATTAAATCTGTTTATATCAGTAATGTAATTTATAATTAAAAAATAAATATTAAAAGTTTATTTCGATTTGCATATGAATCTCCAACACCATACAAACATGCCTTATGCCCCTATCTTTTGATCTTCCGCTTGTTTGGCAAAGGGTTAAGAAAAGTCAAACGCACGTTCAACCGTATTTTTCTGTAAAACGAGATAATCTCAATCACATATTTACCTTGTTTTGCGTAAAAGTATTTCTATAATGCGTTTTCAAACAAGAACCTTGTTAGTAGCACCTACTGGATTAATGTAGAAGGGGAAGGGGGTGAAGGAAAGCAGATAGGTTTATGGTTTGAGGAGGCTACAAATAATGTATTTGTTTGAGAATCCGTTAAGAGGAAGGAGTTTACGGATTTTGAGAAGAATTTATGGGATCAACAAATTTTACGAATTTCAAAATGGTTTTATCTTGACTTACGTGCCGTATTGGGAATAAGGAAGTCCAACAAACACAATCAATAAGCTGGAAACCAACCACGTTGAGCGGCGAGTTGAGGTGACATTGTGTCCATTTGACAACGCGGTAGAGAAGTACTTTTACATAAGTCGAAGTAAATATGTGAAAGAGATTATCTCGTTTTATGAAAAAACATTGTTGAACGTGCTTTTAGGTATAAGTTAAGCGTTGACAAACACACCCATTTGCTCGGAGGATGCCAGGCATGTCTTCTTCCTCTAACATCCAACAAATCAACCATCAAGCTAAATGGTCAAATATAGATGAGGAGGAAATATATCATTAAAGAATTAATGTATTATTAGACATTATATACTAGCATTAATTAATTTAATATACTGTGGCGTGCTAAACAAGCATTGGCCCGTTGAACAGTGAAAAAGCAGGCGAGTAAAGATAGGACTTGTTTGGGGAGGCAAACGGCCTCCCCAAAATCTATTCCTGTGCTACTGAGATAAAATTTTTCTCACATAGCGCTTGTTTGAGAAGCCATTCTTCCCAACGGTGCACGTAAACCGAGATAAAACCATCTCAAAATCTGTAAAAACCATCTTTAAATCCATAAAAACCATCTCGAAATTTCCAAAACCACTGCCTCAAAATCTGTAAAATCCATTTTCTCAAACAGAATTTCCAAACAAACACATTTATTTCAGAATCTAGTTAAGTTTGGGTGTTCAAATACTCCCACAAACACTGTTAAGAAGTAGGCGGGTAAAAGTGAAATTGGTGAATCCTAAAATGGAAAGTATTTTGACCAGGTTTTCAAATTGGGTGGCCCCAGGTCGGGATCCCAGGAAGATAACAGTGACGTGGCTCCCTCTGGATTTTAAAAAACAAAATGTCGAAAGCTTAAAGAATTGAGATTCCCAGATATTGCAATGACTAAGCTCCAGGTGGGGATCTGTTGCTGTATGTGACAGCGATGCATTTATAGAACTGTTCCACATCAGAAACAGAGCCCACCCTTCTTACCTCCCCTATTATTAAACCATCTCTAATTAACACCTTGCGAGTCGCCGCCGCATTTGGTCGTCAGTTCCCTGTTTCCGTTGGGTGTCTCCTCCAAGCTTGGCAGACGAGCAGAGTCATCATCGCTAGAAGTCGCACTCGATATCGCCGCAGCGTTCGAGATTGGGTGCCCCCAGTAGGAGCGGCGGATTCGATGGACTGGCTTCTTGGAAGAAAGGTTCGACTTCGTTTAAACATTCATCACCGCTTCAGAGGGAAAGCCGTAGGCAGTGATCCTCGAAATGGTGGAGAAGGTAGAAGGTGGCGGTGGAAAAAGGCCTTTCCGTTGTTAATTTTATTGATAAGAATTACCTCAAAAATAAGACGGGAGATTAGTTTTTGGCTGTAGCTACCGACGATGATGGAAGTTTGATTGGTATTATTTGTCTCAAGTGATTCACCACCCTTCCTTGAAGTGAGAGTTTCGTTCTCAGGAGTAAAGCACTTTGAAACAGGCTCAAGCAACTAACAATATTGTCTCATGTAATATTATTATGAATTGAAAAATTTTATTTTGAGCATACATTTTACATATGTTTTTTTATCATTTTTTCCCTTTCATATTACCAATACATAAAATAATATATATGTATTATTTAATTAGATCCATATCATTTTAAATAATTTCTCATAAAAAATCGTTTCTTCCCAAGGATATCTAAAAATGATTGCATTCCGATAAAATGTATTTTGAATCTAACGTTTATTTAAATACGACTCCATTCTGTCAAAATGTATTATGAAGAAATATTATTTTTTAAATCCAAAGTAGCCATTGTATATCACTGGAGTACATCAGGAACTGCCCTGTGCAGCGGCTATCCTTTCGATGCTTTCTTGTTTTTGCCATGAAAGAGCCTCTCTCCCTATCTGAGTCAATTCTCGTTGTGCAGTGATGGGAGCCATTGCTGAGCAGGAGGATGGATGGGAGCAAGATGATTGGGCGGCCAGCACAAGCATAAGTTTACGGGAGATTTATTGTAAGGTCTCAAGAAAGGAAGTTATTTATGAAAATATCTCAAGAGATTATCAATGATAAGTCAAAGAGAACCATTGACAAGTGGAGCAGCTGCAATTGATAACTCTTGAGACCTTTTTATAAATAACTTCCTTCATTTAAACCTTCCAATAAATCTTCCTAAGTTTCTCTCATTTCTCACTCACTAATCCGTACATTACATGAAATTCAATATAACAAAGTCCTACTGTTCCGTGGCCTCCTTACAAAAACTTAAATAGGGTTGGCTTATCCTGCCATAAAGTTAAGGCAGCAAATAAATTTACCAGATGTCTGGTGATTGGTAGATCCTTCTCTCTCGATCTGCGTTTTGCGGCCACCTCTTGTATGTCGTAGAATTAGTAAGATCATCGTTCTCTGAACAAACTTCTAAATATCCACAAATTTCTGCAAATCGATCTAAAGGGATCCTTCTCTCTAGATTTTTGCTTTGTTTAATACACAGGGTGGCTATTTCCTGATAAGGTAGGACCGGCTCCCACCAAAGCTAAGCTACAGTCACCCCACCACACATATATTATAGAAATGGCCTGTAGACGAGGACCAGGCCAAAACCCTCCTTATATGAGGAGATTACGACTACTCACCGGTTCTAACATTTTTGTGTCTAAGTGTGTGTTTGATCATAAACATAACACCTATTTCAAATTTTTATTAATATTTTTTAAATTATTTTTATTGATACTCTTTCAACAATAATGAAGTAAAAGAAGGAAAATTAAGAAAGATAATTAAGGTGTTTTAGAAAAAAAATATTATATTAACTAATTTATCTAACATCGTTTAATTAAAGCTCATTTGGAAGTCCGTTGGAAAATAGTTTTTACGGAGTTCGAGGTAAACTTAGATTTTGAAAAATAGTTTTTACTGATTCCAAGGAAAAACTAGATTTTAAAAGATAATTTGACAAAAAAAAAAGATAATTGTATTCGGAAAGTTATTGATTTTTACGGAGTTCGAAACAAAAAGTAAGTAGAAAAGAGAAAATTTATTATGTAAAGGAATGTGATTTGATAATAAAATAGATTTTTCGAAACCTGTTTTGAAAGAATATGAGTATTTAAACAAAACTTAAATTTTGTAAAGAAACCTAAATTTGAAGAAGAGATTTCAATCGAGCTCTAGATGTATGTAAACAAAATACATGATAAAATTATACCGTGTGGGCCAAACTAATTCACACTATTAAAATCTTGTAAGATTTATTTCATAGTCAACTCTTGATTATTTTATGCAGTGGGACAAATTAACATGTACGGAATCCATTTAGTGCTTGTTTGGTTTGTACGTTATCAACACGTTACACGTAAATCGAGATGAAACTTCTTTCACATACTTGCCTCATAACCCGTAAAATTACTCTTCCAACGGATTTCCAAACAAGCGTAATCATTTATGCCTTTTACAGATATAAAATATACTGCTGATAAAACAAGTTTATATACTGAAAACATTTTAGCTGTTTCGCTATGCTTATTGATTTCCAACTGGAAAGGCAAGAAATGGCAAGTTATCAAAGCTTAAACCTAAAATATCATGAAAAACTGGTCCATAGCCATAGGATAAAAAAGGTATAGTAACTAACTACAGTAATAATCTCTCTTCTTTTTTCGTTTAGTTTCTCCGAATGAAAATGCTGTATTCTCCTTTGTGGACGTATAAGGTTTGGGATTAACTTTGATTTAAACTTTTAACAGATTCAATCTACCATCTAATCAAACTAATATCATTCGCATGATCAAGTTCAGTGGAACTAATCATGTGATAGTCCGATAGATGCCAAACGGAGAAATAAGGGCTATCACATGATTAGTTCCTAGTATATAATAAAAGTCTAACGATACAACGCAACACGCCGGAACGACAAGATTCTAAAACTAAAAAGATAGCACAAGGAAGTGCATGTTTGGAACGTTTTGGTATGAGACCCCCACCCAAATATGATTAGAAACATAGGCTTAAATAAATATAAGTGAGTGTTAGGCGCCAGAAGTAAAAAGATATGGATCATATGATAGTCAGTCCTTTAAGCATAGGCAGTGCTGCGAAAGGTCTTAATGGTGGAGCCAGAGAGGATACTGAGGAGGCCAGGGTTAGTGGTGCACCTGGGGGTCTTGAACTGGCCGATAGCCGTCCCACTGGCGACGAAGTGGTCGAGAATCCTCTTGAAGGTGCCTCTTTCAACGATGCGGAGCTCAAGAGGGCCAATGGAGTGGGTCTTACGGGAAACCACATAGCCATGGTCGACGAAGGACACATCCATTTGAGTGCAACACCTGTGAAGCAACCTGTCATCCACTTGGCCTTTGATCTCCCAGTAGATGACGTAGTGTCCCGGTGACTTCGACCTGTCTGCATAGCTCGTAAAGTCCACCACCTCTGCTTCCTCCTTGTTCAGCAGATCTGAGCCCCTTTCGACCACTAGCTGTAGGTCTTTCTCTGTGTTCTTGTCTATATTTATTGTCAATATTAGCTTCCTTCTGCATATGAATTTCAGCTTTGGGGTCCCCTTGAAAAATCCCCCAACTTCCACCACGTCCCCTAGTCTGCACCGGTACAATCCTGCAAGTAACCCTGTGTCAATCTCTCTATCGGCCTGCTTTAATCAACCTCTCACTAGTTTTGACTAACACCGTTCAAATTCAGCATGAATTATTACTCATCCTTGCCCAAAGTACAAACCAATTCAAAGCAGTGTAAACCCATCAAAACCTACGTCGCTCTTAATGCCTGGTTTTGCTTTGGTTTTCGTTTCAGTTCGAATCCTTTTAAACTCGAAAACCAAATTGAATACATTTATTTTATGTGATTAAGCACATGATTCTATCTAGAATCCGCTCACTAAATGACCAACCCTCCCACAAAAATTTTCCCAAAATTATTCTACATGATGATCACTCTGTTGAATTTAAAAGAAGAGTATACAGAAAAAATAAAATAACAAAACTACTATTAAATAAAGCTTTAAGCGATTTACTTGAATAATTTAATTTATATATCGAGTATGTAAAAGAGGGGGGACATGATAACATTATGCTTTATGAATTTTGTCTATCAAAGTCTCAAATTGAAAAAATAATAATATGATCACATAGTTAAAATGAGACTCTACCTAGTTAGCATATTCTATGACAATCCATCCTAGGGTTAATTACAAATTTTGTGAGTTCGATCTATGTAACTAAGACGGCAGTCATTAGTATATCACATAAACAAAACTATTAAGTAATAGTTCATCATATGATATTAAAGACATGTTAGTTGGTTATGGTACAAAAAAGAGACATATTATTTGGTATACAAAAATTCATAGAAAGAATATCACCTGGAGAGATATTAACATGCATTTGTTTTTTGAACCTCAAGCATATCCCATAAATTCTCAATTTGTCATGCATTCGTTTTCTTTTTTTCTTTTTTTCCCCGACACTGTCATGCATTTATTACACTAATATATATCACATATAATATAATAACATGTGCTTGATGAGATCACTGGTTTTTTTATAACTCAGAGTATCTTAAAGTTACTTTAAATTTAAGGCTAATCTTTGTTAGATTAAGACAATTAAAAATTATAGCCCTCCCCGATAAATGCGCTTACAGAAAAACACACTATTACTAATGTCTTAACATCAGTATTGGAATAGTGTATGGTGATCAATTCACAATGATAATGATGATGGATGGTGATGGCACAATTACATAGATGATCATGATGTTACGCTAGAGAATGTGGTGGTTGCGTTGAAGGCAGCCAGAATAGTAAAGGTGAACCTAAAGATAGTGCTGGTAATCTCATGATACAAATTCTATATAGAAGTAATAAAAACAGTGAAAATGATAATAATACAGCAATTTAGGAGCTGGTAGCTAGTGACTATTAATTTTATAAACTATACAAGATTTATTATCAATATCATGACTGATAATAAACATGTAAATGTTATAAAAATGAGAGCACTATAGGGTAGAAGAAACTACAAGATAAGAAACTGGAAGAGCAATGAAATATTTCTCATGTTTTTGTTTGTAACAGTGTGTACATCGAAATGGAATAAGATTCTAGCTCATCTCTCTCATCCCAAATCTCTCATGCATCTTTCTTATTTTCATGACAATATACATAAATTATACGCATGGTACATGCTGTTTAATTAGTTTTTTAATAGTACATGCTGTTTAATTAGTTTATGAAGCACTTCCCCACACAGTTTTTTTTCTAGTGGCCTGTTTAATTTAGAATTTCAGAAGGATTATTGTTAGGATTTTGAGAACGACAGTACCCGCGACGCAGTAATGAAATAGTGATTGCCATACAATTAATGATGGAAAACAAGTGAGGGGAAGTGGGACGTTGGACAGGTGTGGGCAGTGGGAGGGAAATGGAGAAAGGAAAGGAATGGATAGGGAGGTGGGAGGGAAGGAATCTGGAAATTCGATGCAACTGGAAAATAGTTAATACTAGTATTTAATTATATAAAAAGTCTATCAAAAAAGGAAATTTCTGTATTACTATTATTAAAATAATAATTTAAACTAATTAACCCAGATCAGTTAGAAATAGGAATAAGATAGGAGAAGATAAACCGATCGACTCCAGACTTATTTCAAATACAATTTAAATATTCTAATCAAAATCTTAACTTTGATAAAAGTACTCGAGTTAAATTCTAAATTTTCCTGCTCCTGACCCTGACCTGCTAGGGTCTTTCATTCTAAACTACAGCTACAAATTACTAAACAAGGAGGGGCTTTGTCCACATACCCAACGGAATCATGAGCAGCCAGAGTAACTAGTCAGTGGCCACTATCAGCGACTTTTCAATCTCTCAATAATTATCACTGTCTGGCAAGGAGAAAGCTAAGCCTTTGGCGCACCCAGTACTCTATTATTTGGAAAGAGGGTAGGAGAGGTGTTCTAATCTACAGCCCACAATATTACTGATCCTTTCCCGCATCAATGTTCATGTGACGATAATAGGATCAAATTGTTTGGAGCTCAACGATGAACAATTCAACAACGTGACATCTAAAAGCATCAAGTATGGTATTAAGATTAAGATGAAAAATGTAACGAAGTTGGGGTCCGAAATATATAAAGTCAGATTCTGTGAGAAGAGAGAATGGAAAAGATTGCAGAGAGATAGAGCAGTTACCAGTGAAAGTTGTGAGGACTAATTCATACTCTTGCCCAACCTTAACCTGGGACAGTGGAATAGGCAAATCCTCCATGAAATCATGATCACCAACAGAAGTGCAACCTTGCTTCTGTCTATGGAGAGGTATGAACTCGAAGTAAGAGAAAGTAGGTACGACAGCATATGTTACATTCTCCGGAGGCAAACTAGGATCCACATTAACCCCTATCCAGCTCTCAGTAGATCCATAGTCAGCGCTTACTAATGGCAACTCATTTGCATAATGTCTAAGTTTTTTTAGGTAAGGTTCCATTGACCCAGTCATTATGGAATATACGTACTTAACATTTGGCCAAAGCTTAGGAATCAGACCAAACCAATTCATCTCTTCTAGCTCCAAGCAAGCAGCTTCTACTTTTAAAGCTAGAGATGGGTTTGGGGAAATTAGATTTAAAACAGCCTCTCTCATTTCGGTCATTTCGATTCTAGAGCTCAAACTTCCTTCTCTTATGTCATTGCAAATATCTCTCCACAGTTCTTCAAAACTGCGAAAAGCCTGCAATATGCTATAGACAAAGGCTGAAGTGATAAATTCTACTTGATCAGAGAAGTAGATCCCAAGCAGGAGATGATAGTAAGTGGATTGCTTATAGTCTCTTCCTGAAATCACCTCATCTGGGCTGCAAGTGAACGACTTTGTTCTCTCCTGTTTGATTTTGAACTCTTGGCTAGCATAGTAGTGTGTTGTGGCCGTTCCTACCCTTATGCCTCCTTTAGTTTGATACTGATTGCTGCTGTATATGAATTCAAGAATCTTACCTCCTTCTCTTATGGGATAAACCCTTGATCTATAGGCTGCTGCTAAAGTGAAGACTTGAAGGGTAGTTTGGGCGCTGTGTCGGGTGAAAGGTACAAGCTTTTGCCTTCCCTTTGTGGTTCCGGAACTGGAAAACCAGCAACATAAAAATAGATATTAGATTTTATTAGAAAAGTAGAGAGAGATCTTCCATTCAAGGAAACAACTTAAAAAGAGTGGCCTGCGTCCTTTAAAGATTAATGTATAATGGGAAAAAGATACTGTCATGCTTAATTACTATAAACTCGTTCCCTTGCACTGCATCGTACAAGACAACCATCGATAAATAGAAAGAAGGAAAACGTATATATGGCTGCTATCTGATGTTCTGCATTC
>JANTPZ010007038.1:0-16250 GCA_025593235.1 Vachellia pachyceras | reverse complement strand
GAGAAGCACCGAAACCGGTTCCGAAAACTTATCGCATAAGCCTTGATTTGAAGCATTTTATTGGACCACTGTTTACAAAATCTTAAAGTTATCTGCTTAGCAAATTGAAGCACGTTTTGGGCTTCAATATCTGGGCCTGTGCTTGTCTCAAATCCATTTTTTGGGCTTGGAGTATTAAATTTACTATTTTACTGCTTTTTATGGGTACTTATTTACCATGCAAGTTCTCGAAATCAATCCTTCATACTTTGCAAGTATTTTCTTCCTCAATTAGATTTTTTATTCCTCTGAAATGTTCAGGTTAAAAATCATTCTTTAGCTATTTTTTTTTTGACTTATTCAAAGAAATAGGGCATTGAATCCTGAAATGTAGCTTCTACTTTATTTAGACACCTTGGGAATTAAGCTTTTCAATAATTCTCTAATTCCAAGAAAATAGTTTATAAGAAAACTTGATTATTTAGCACATAAAATAGTTTCTCTAAAATTTTCAGGCTAAAAATCATCCTCTATTTATGACAACAGGCACAAAGATAAGCAGCTACACAAGTTCCACTAGACCACCATTCACTTTTGAAACATATTAAAACAAACAAAACAAACAATTAAAATATTAATTAAGTGTGAAGTACTTTCAAGATTATTATAATTCTTCTTCCCCCTTTTAGCTTAAGTGATCAATTAATTAGCTCATCATTATTATTATTATTGATTTTAAGAATTCTCAAATTCTTGGGTCATTACAAATTCTTTGAATCCTACCCTCCCAATATCTAACTATACTACGTTGCAAGCTTCCATAGGAAAGGCAAAACACAAGTACAAGGGTAAGTGGAAGAAGAATGGAAGTGAATGTTACTGTTGTGCCATGAATTGTGAAGTTGTATTTTAATTCCCACGAGTTAAGAAGTATATTACAAGGCATGAGAATATTTAGTACTCATGTGATAATGTAGGGGAAAAAAAGGTTTTCATGCACTTAGTTATGGGGGTTTGCATGTAAAAGTGATGTATAAAAGCCCTCAAGGAGCACTAATCTTGAGACAAAGTAAAAATAGGCCAAATGATGTTGCATTGCCACAAAATTTTCCAGATTTGTAATACATATTCCAAGGTTTGAAATAAGTCCTAGATTATTAAATTTGGCTGTGTGTGGTGAAATTTTTGATTTCTAAAGTTGAGAGGGTTGCAAATGTAAAAATTTTTAAATTAGAGAACCTCAAATAATGCTATATCAAGTTAGAGTGGTCTTGTAGTTGTCAAATATGAAAGACTCTAACATAAAGTTTTATAGATGATAATTACTCTAATGCAAAGTTTTAAAATGGTGATTATATCTTTAAAAACGTTTTTGACGATCATGTTGCGGTCATCGGCATGCAAGATTTTAATACAAATCTTTAAAGATGATTATTGCATTTTCAATTTTTCAGATTATTTAAATGCTCGTTGACAAAATTGCCATAAATGAAAGACTCTAATGTTGAAGGTTTAAAATAATGGCCACATTTTGAAACATGGTTTAGTTTTAGTGCTCATCCCTTATTGTGTAGAGAACAAATATAAATTGTTCAATCGAATTGATTGAACAATATATAGCTTTCATTCTTTTCTATTACTTCTTAATTGTTTATTGTTTTAATTGGTGTGAAATTTAAAATAATAACCCTCTAGCCTCTAGGTGAGTTATATTAAAGGGGTTACAAAGTAGCATTAAATTAGAGAACCTCAGAGACATATTGTTACACGTACAAAAGACTTTAGTATAAAGTTGTAAAGATGATTATTATATTTTCAAAGATTTGTTCAGTGCTCATTGTCATAGCATTAAAGACTCTAACGCAAAACATTTAAAGAAGATAGTTATAATTTTCAAAAGACTACTGCCAAGCCACAATTGGCAAACTTGTAACATTTTAACCCAGCCCTTTGTAAATAGTGGTTATATTTTGAAATATGAATTAATTTCAATATATATACACACATACAGATATTGCACTTCGAAAATGTAATAATAGTGATGTGATAAATGAGAACATGTGCTTAATTTAATTCTTTTGTGGAAATTTTATAAAAATCTGTATTTAATAATAGGGAGATTTACTGTTTGGTCCCACATAGTAAAGATATTTAGCAAATGGTCCCAAATTTTAAAATATTTAAAAAATGGTCCCATTAACAACACGAGGTGTTGTCAATGCACCGCATAGTGTTGTCACTTGACAACCCCTGACAACACCATGTGCTGTATTGACAACACCTGGGGACCATTTTTTAAATATTTTAAAATTTGGGACCATTTGATAAATACGTCCCTTATTTGGGACTCAACAGTAAATTTCCCTTAATAATATGAAATATAACACAATTCTATACTTTTACACTAGCTATTACTAATGCTATGTTTGGTATGGTGGAATTGGAAATGGAATTCATTTCCTATGTTTGGTATGGTGGAAATGGAAATGGAATTCAAAATGGGTATAAATAAATTATATGATGTAACCCATGGAATTGTATTCAATTCCATGGAATTGATTTTTTGACCCCTCATTTTTTTCCTATATTTATATCCATTTCCATCATCATTTCCATCTCCATTTCCATCTCCATCTCCATTTTCACCAAAATCAATTCCAACGTACCAAACGAGCCATAAATAATTTGATTGTAGATTTTCGGGTGTAAAATTTTTAATAACAATATGCAAAACAAATTAATTATGACTATTAAAAATAAAAAATAAAATTAAGTTATTCATTTCCTATGTAATTATCTTGATCATATTGCACCAAGATAAAAATTTAAGAACAATATAAAATTTATGCCAAAATATGGTCAACTTATGTACATCATGCACATAATTAAAAGTTTATTTTCAACTCTACCGTTTACGGCGATTCCTTTGTGGGGCATGAAATTTTACAGGCTTATGATTAAATGCCTCATTTTCTTTTCCTAGTCGTAGTTCTTTTAAACTCTGCTTAGGTTGAACTTTTCTGCTCTTCTCATCCTGAAGTAATTTTCCCCTATTTGATATCCAAATATCTTCATTATGATCACCCCTGACATATTGAGCATGATCTTCATCGAAATTTGCTATTTCAAGTGGCTTCACATAATCACATTGATGAAAGAATCACATTATAATTGTAATGTCTTTATAATCAATATCTTCATGATCTTTTAGCTTGTTTGTCTCCATAATGCATTGTCTGTGTTGTTATAATCAATAACAACAGAAATGTCCTTTAAATGAATTGTTCTCCTTGTTCCTTACTCCCCACCTTATAGTTGCACCAACGAACTCACCAACTGCTTTGTTAGTTTTGTCGTTCTTGCAGCCATGTTGGCTTCTGGCTCACTCCGGGTGGTCTCACTTGGGCACTGTCCAAGCTTCGTAGTCTTGAAGATGACAAAACTGTCATTCCTTGAACATATTAATTAAGATGCTTTTAATGTTTAGAATGTGAGTAAAATTGATAGATCCATAAACGTTGAGTAACTGACTGTTGGCCTATCCATACAACTGCAACAAAGGACATTGTATCAAAGGCACCTACCTACCTGCATTATATTGTAACAAGGAAACAAATTTCACATATCTGAATAATTAAAATACATATAATTGTATTGGCAAAAAGAATGGGAAGAGCTAAACATATTATTATTATTATTAGTATGAATCAGGTGTAGAGAAATTTTTCAATGGAAAATTTATGTTACATCAGAGGTAAGATTTATATATTTCAGCTTGTTCATTACTAGAAAACTTAACCAGCCAAAATTAAGATCATAAAATGGAGATGCTCAATAGAAGATGATGTTACCTCCAAAGGTTTCATCTAGAATCCAAATTTACAGCATACAGTAAATGAAAAGGGGGAAATGAGAATCTCAATATGGTGTTGTTATGGATATGTAACAAAGACAAGCATAAAGGAGCTTCACGTATATATTATATATAGGAGGGGAAGGGGTTGCAAAGCCACATTAAACTATAAATCATCTGATGTGCCAATTGTCAGACATGCAGAATCATATATGATATCACTTAGCTATATAACAGTTGTCAGACATGCAAAACCTAACATATAGCCTTAAAAATAAGTGGTTATGTATTAATTATGGAAAAGAAGAGCTCATTATTACCTGGGAACAAATTTGAACCTTTAATATTATTTTTTTACATTGTTTAATAACTTTCTATTTTGGTAAATGTATAACTGCACTAATTAGCAATTGTCAGGCATGCAGAATCACTTATGGCACCACTTTACCTCCAATGATATGACAATTGTCAGGAATGTAAAAGCCTAAGGTACAGTATTAAAGGTATACGCGTTTGGCAATGCAGCAGAGAATTACTTTTATGTAAGTTGAAATAAATATATGAAAGATATTATCTTCTTTTACGAAAAAATACTGTTGAACGTGTATTTGAACCCTGTAAATACTGAGTCAAACAGACACATTAAATATGTTAAGTGTTTCGGTGCTCATATTTTGAAAACAAATTTGAACATTTTATAATATTTTTTGCATTTTTAATTACTTGTTACTTTGGTAAATGTTTAACAATCTACTTTGCTAGAGTATTATAATAATTTTCACAAATGAAAAAGCCTAATGTATAACTTTAAAGACAGTGGTTATATATATAATATTATAGAAAAATTTTGAATGCTCATTACCCGAGAACAAATTTAAAACTTTAATATTATTTTATTTTATTCATTTTCTTAATAACTCATTGCTTTAATAAATGTATACTAATATATGTCACTACATAAGATAACAATTGTCTGACATGCAGAACCACATATGGTGCTAGTTAGCAACAGTGATATAACAGTTGTTAAAAATACAAAAGGCTTATAGCATCAAAGATAGTGATGTGCTTATTTGAAACAACGTTTACAAAAGTTAAATGCACGGCAAAGTACTTACCTCGACTTGCGTAAAAATACTTCTCTATCGCGTTCCCAAACGAACCCATTATATATAAACGGTTCCAAAGCTCATTTTCCGAGAACAGATTTGGACCTTCCATATTATTTTATTTTTCATTTTTAATAACTTATTACTTTGGTAAATGTATCATAATATACTTTTCTATAGTAATATAACAATTGTTGGGCATGTAGAACCACAAATGATACCACTTAACTACAGTAATATAATAGTTGTTAGACATGCAAAAGCCTAACGTATAACTTTAAAGATAGTAGTTCTATATTAATTATGGAAACGGTTTCAATAATCATTACTCGATAACAAATTTGAACATTTTATGTTATTGTATTTTTTTTCAATTTTTAATGACTTATTACTTTTTTAAACGTATACTAATATAAAATAAACCATGATTATTATTATTTTTATTCTTTTGAAAATCTGAATTGATTCAAGCTATTTTTAATTAAAGAAAAATTGAAATATTTGAAAGGACTTAAACTTGAATGGAAACTTCTAACATTGTTAGAATATGGGCTTGATCCACCCTTGATGGATTAGGCTCAAAACCCATATATTGGGGCAGAAGTAATAATAAGCATTCTTGTGTGAAATTAATAGTAATTTTTCCAAAAGGTTATTAATTCAAATAAGAATGCGGGAACGGTTATTCAAATGGGGAGTTGTGTTTTTTGAATTTAAATTTTGATTATTAAATAAAGGGATAATTCCCCAACTGAAAAGCACACGATAAGAGAAATAGACAAATAGAATTTCCGCTCTCTTCCTCTCTGGAAAAATCCTTCTCCTTCTATGGTGCATTTACTGTGCATATATTAAGGATCCAAACCTTGTAATCTTTAAGGAGTGTGGGTATCTGGAGATCAATGATCATAATTTACAGGTACGCCCGAATCTTTCAGTGACATCAGAGACAAATTTTCTTGAGGCATTTTTTTAGATATGAAATTTTCACAAATTTCATGATCCATGACTTCCACTATATCAATGATGTGACTTCTGTTGTATATCTTATGATTTTCTGAACTCTGGCATGTCTATATCTACAAATATATGAGAAACTGTTCTTATGCCCCTCTGTAATTTTTTTATGTTCATAGTTTTTATGCATCTCTCTAAAAGCTGAATTTATTTGTAATCAGAGTATTATAACTTGCATAAAACTTAAAGAAACTCATTAAAAAATAGGGGAAGGCACGTTGCATTTTTCCAGATCTGGGTTGACAAAAAATGAGCATTTCAAGCTTTGAAAGGGCACCCATTGGGTAGGGCTCATCAAAACAAAGAAATTGAATAACGCGAAAAATGAACACCAGACAACAAAGTTACAAAAGAAAGAGATTCGGGTCCGTCGCGTCTTTCTTTTCAGAACTAGATCTATAGAAAACGCTTCATGCTTAGAAAACACTCCCATTACATAGAGCTCATCAAAACAAAGAAATAGACACTAAGAACGCGAAAAATAGACGTCGAACGTTGAAGTTACGGAGGAGAGAAGAAAACGGGTTGACCCAACCCATTTGCTCTTGACCCGGCTAAGTTAAGGGATGATTAAAGTGCAAAATGGCGCCGTTTCAATGTTGTGTTGTGTCTCCCATAGACTCAAAATGAAGTCATTTTAGCCTGAAACGCATGTTTCACTTATATTAAAAAAAATTTCCTCACGGATTGGACTAAGAACAGGGCTCAACCTGATCAAAAAAATAAAGTAACATAAAAAGACTCGTGGGTTGGGCTAACGATGAGGCCCAACCCAAAAAAAGAACCAAAAAAGGGGATTTGGGGATTGGGCCAAAGACAGGCCCAATCCGGGAAAAACTGAAACAAAAACTTAAAAAACAAAAAAGGGAGGTGTCGGCCACGTGGCGCGTTAGGCCACGTGGCGTGACGCGTGGACCACACCATCAAACAAGTGACGTTGTCCAATTTTTCAGATTTTTCTAGAATTTTGCTTCTTGGGGGTGCGTAAAGGCATGTGAGCATTAAAATGAGTCATAGTTTGTTCCTAAAAATTCTAAAATTCAATATCTTCATTTGATATACTATTTGTCTATTTTAGAGGCTAATCTTAACCCTTTTTTGACATAATTTAGTGCTTACCTTAGAATTTTTTTGAAATTTTTAATAATAATTCCAAACTATTTTTGGAAAAATAATGGAGCAAGAAATTTCAGATAACACTGAAACACTGTCTTACGGATTAGTGTATATTGAATATATGGATGAATATTGTAACACGCCTTACTTACTCTTCTTTAAACTTGTTAGAGACCAATAATGAACCACTTATGAGCCTTTGAAATGTTTAAAATGGCCAAAGAAGTGAATTTGAAAACTTTGGTTCGAGTTACTATTCACTTGGTAAGTTTCAGATTTTTTTACCAACTTTGAAAAATCATAACTAAATATAGAAAAATTGAAATCTAGTGGTTCAAGTCTCTAAATAAATCTTATGAAGTCCTCTACAGGGAAAAAATACTCACTTGTCCAAAAACTTTCCCAATTAATACATTTTATTGCATAAATAAACACTGTTCATTTGGTCATTTTTCTATTTTCCAGCTTTTTCCTTCAACTTTGGAAAAACATAACTTTTTATCTACACATCTAAATTTACTAAAATTTAACATTTAAATCTTGGAATATGTAGTATTTAACTGAAAAATTTCATATCATTTGGACTTCATTTGCTATTTTTCACTGTTACCTCAACTTTGTTCTTTGATAAGGGCCTTGGACCCTTTTTAGGTCTTTTGCATGCTTTTACTCTTTCCTTTTATGCATCTAATTAATATGCATAATAATATAGCATGTTTGGTCTATCTACTCAGCACATATATCATGCTTCATAGTGTAGGAGTTTAAGCTACAATAATCTAAAAGTACACATAATCAACTTATACAAATTTTCCCTTAAGCTTGACATTCAACTTTAATCTTACCTTAACTCTTCCTTTGCTCTTGCTCTTGAACTTTGCCCTAAAAGGTGTTATTATGGGAGAATGAGATTCATGGAATCTCAATAGCAAATGTCTCT
Source organism: Vachellia pachyceras (assembly GCA_025593235.1). Classification (NCBI taxonomy): domain Eukaryota; kingdom Viridiplantae; phylum Streptophyta; class Magnoliopsida; order Fabales; family Fabaceae; genus Vachellia; species Vachellia pachyceras. The sequence goes on along the minus strand of JANTPZ010007038.1, from coordinate 8,236 downwards.
AACTAGCACATTAACATGCATAATCATTGTTGTGTAATAAATAAAACCCATGAACTTAAGCAAGCATTACTAACCTTATATCTTTACTTTCATACTTTGCCAAGGCATATCATCATCAAACAAGAATTGGCATGCTCATACATCACTCAACATAACGTTGCATGACAATTACACAAACAACATCAATGACAATGTAAATGTAAAAGTTAGAGAATTTGCTACCTTATTTGTTTAATCTCGCTTAATCTTTAATAGTTTCCTTATTGCACTTCGGAACTTTCCTCTTCAAACTCCTGCACATAATATAATGCATTTGGCATTAACAACAAGCCATAAACTTTGCATTATAACACTTAAAAATCTCCTAAAACCTCTCTTGAAAGGCTATAAACCTTTAATATTGCCAAAATTTATTCTAATGCTTCCAAAATCAAACTCTCACTTATAACCTACACAATTTTGCCTTCTAAACTCAATGGAAGTATCAAAATCTCATTCCATCATCAATTTTCTCTGCATGACAAAATTACTCTATAAATTGGGAAAAATGTAATTTTCAACTTCTAGCTTTACAATCATGCTTAAACATAATCCTAAACCATTTTCCCATAATTCACCATCACAAAATCATTCATTCTCATGCATGAACAGTGCCAACAGACCTGGATGAACAGTAACTTCATACTCAAATTTCATACACAACTCAAACAATCACAAAACAACCATCAATCAACTCTAAATCATGTATGGATTATTTTCCTACCATTTGTTTCTTCTAAATCCTTCTCTTTCTAATTTTCCTCTCTCTAAAACCTAACTTTTCAGCAGCCATAATCCACCATGAAACTCAAAAAAAAACTATGGAATTAAGGGGGAAGGCTTAGAATCAAGAAATGGAAGGGATTTCATGCATGAATCAACCTTTACCTTGAGTTTTTGGCTTGAATCTTGCTCTCTTTGCTTCCTTTTCCTTCTCCACAGTTTTTGTAATATCCTTATTTTTTGGATTTATAGTTAGTTGTTGTTTATATTTTATTTAATCAAAAAATAAAAGTAAATTTAAATTTAAAAGAACAATAAAATTCTAATTATTAAAAAAATATAATAAATAATAATTAATTATATATGTGTAAATTTATTTTATTATTAAAATAAACAATATAAAAAATTTCTGGATAATTAATAATATTATAATTATTATTTTCATTTTTTAAATAATATAACTATTTTATTCACACACAAAAACTCTAACCCTACCCCTACTCCTATAAAAAGCCATTTTCCCTTTACCTCAATCCCCAAAGACATATTGCTACAGTATCTGCACTGCTGCAGTGCTCTCCTTTCTCTGTCGCTACAGTGTCACTCCTGTTCCAACGCTACAGCACTGGAGCTAGTATTCTGGAGGTGCTCCCTCTTTCTCCCTTGTTTTCTTTCTTCAGATGTTATACAAGAAAAATGGAAAGCCTTTCACTTATATTGAAAAAAAGGGAGTCTTTTCAAGTTTTCATTCATGTCTTATCTTACTGTTGAAGCATTGATTAATTTTCTCTTCCTTACTTAAAAAAATCCGTTTCATTGTTGTGGCTGAGTGTAAACGATGGACACACTCATACTTACACCAAATAATTTTTTCTATCAAAGCAGGATGCATTTAACCCTTTATTGTAAAAATGGTGTCTTGTCCCCTAGGCATAGGATTATAACTACTCTGTCAGTGCATCTCCATCACCTTTTACTAATTATTTATTATATAATATACACACATAGAAACTGTGCAGCTACGTTACTTTTTCCACCAACTCTTAATATTACAATTGATTTGTTATATAATATATATATAACATGTGAAGCTACAGTGTACCTTTTGCTTGTTGTTATTATTATTTTATCATTTTCATATTATTTATTTTTCCACCAAATTTTATTAATATTTATTTATAATATAGAATATATACATATAACGTGTGTGTTGTGTGTGAAATGTGTGTGTAATTATATATATATTTTTGTTTTATAATATTATACATTTCTTTGCATCATTTTCTTTAAAAATATAAATATAACATGAACATGCATGTTCTGTCTACCCAATAGATGACAAGCATCCACTTATATGTGTATGTGTACTATTTAAAAAAATCAAAACAAAAAGAGAGAGAGAGAGAGAAATCAGTAGAGCATGGATACAAGTGCTTACAATTTGCTTTTGAAAAAAATAAATAAATACCTATATGTTTTTCCTTTCAAATAAATAAACAATGAATAAAATACTACATTGAGCTTTTCGATTTTAATATTTAAAAGAAAAGGGGACATAGATGTATTATGTGTGCGTTGCTGTATTTTTTGGGAAATAATAATAATAAATATTAATAATATATTATTTTGGGATTTTCTGAATTTGAAATTTATAATAATAACAGTATTACTATTACTACCACCATTTGTTTTGTTGTTATTGTTATTACTACTTTCTTCCTTTCAAACAACCTGTAAAATTTTAAAAAGAGATTATGTCATACAAAATATATATATATATATTCCTCTCAAATGATTAAATGAGGCACTACACATCTTTGACTAATAGTTGGTGTAAAGGGTAGTTTTAAATATTTAGATTATTTTTGAAGAAACTTTTAGAATAGATTAATTAGTCTATTAATAGAAACTATTGTGAATGGTTTTTGTAGACTCTCATTAAGGACTTTGAATTAACTTTTGTGTGCTTGCCTGTAAGTTAGGAAGTGCAGGTAACTCGAATATTCTTCTATATATTCGTGAACCGCATATGATTAAATTATGTTTTATGCATTTTTGGACTGAACTATTTAAATCACATATTTAAAGTGTTCAATATATATATATTGGCATGAAAATTTTTATAACTGTCATGGCAGTTGCATTGTGATTTGGGTTGGAGTATGGAGGAGAAATGTGTGATGAGATTTTATCACGTGATAAGCCATCACTCGGTGCACAGTGGATGGCATTTGTAGGGCCCATTTACCTATGTCTTTCCTTTGGCCATGATTGCATTGGAATTGTGGGACATGTGACGCCTCATTGGTTTCCTTTTAAGGAGGGGAGCCATAGTCCAGACTTGAGCTCTATACCTTTGGCCGGGTGTATCTTAAGAAACTGGTGAGCTTGAGACAATCCAGTTACATGGATAAGTTTCTGTTGGACTATGTGTTAGCCTATGGCTCCAGTCAGCGGGATAAGGATGGATAGTGTTATAAGGATGGTTGCATATTGCATGATTACACATGATTTGTGATTATGATTATGAGTTACAAACTATGAAAAATGTGAAAATGGTTTATATGATTATCTTTACATGTACAAAAGTATTTGTAACTCAGTTCTTCCTTTTTAATTATATGTCGTCTGCTTGTGTGTGGTAGAAACTTTCAGAAGTTACTGGGGCGTGGAATCTCACCCCGTCATATTAACATTTTTCAGGTTATTGTTCTAGTATGCAGCAAGGGAAGGCACCTATGGAATGAGCCTTGTTGGCTCTCTTGTGCCCATAGGCACATGCTATCATTTTGAATTGCCATGACTCTAAGACTTCCGCATTTTATTTCTATTTACTCTGATATTTTGGGAAGATTTGAACTGATATTAGTGACATGTATTTTGGCTGATTAATGATATGTTTTAATGAATTCTTTTTGGAAATCCCCATTTATCAAGACATAGAGGATTTTATTAAGTATTTTGGTTAGAATTTTGGGGTGTTACAGTTTTCCTCTCTCTTGGGGCTGTTCTTGCACGAAAATATGCTGGAATGGAAGGGGAAAATATGACTTAATGTGTTGCCAACTTGATCCAAAGGTTGAGATTTGATCTTGAATATAAGTTGTGATCTAATGGCCCATAATTACCCAACACATATCTTGATTTTTCTGCCCTTTTTGAATGGCTTATGGGCTAAGAAAAAGTGAAGAAAATCCGGTCCCATGTGCTAAAATTGTTTTAGTGACAAGTGTCCAAAATCCAGCACAACTTACACTGATAAATTAATTTTATTCTATTCTACCACTTGTTTAACCCCAATTATGACAACGTTTAACCTTCAAATATGGTTAAAACAAGTGGCAAAATCCATCATGGCAACAATAATTTTTGGAAACTTTATGTTTCCATAAAATTACTTTACGCTATCGCAACACTGATAAAGCAATTTGCCGATAGTTAATTGGATCTGAGGCCACAAAAAATTCCCAAAATTAATATTGAGATTCTCACACCTTTTCTTTTCTCAAAAGGCTTCCCGGAACATTTTTAATTAACTTTTAAAGAAAAACCCAAATTCAGAGCTTCTCTGGATCTTTTCCTTCCGATTAGGGAAATCACTTTGCTCGGGACCCTTGGGTCATACAAAATTAACGCATCATGGTGCATAGCTTTTGGCACATTATGTTGGAAACTATGGGAAGCAAGAAATAGGAGATTATTTTACAATGAAACTACCCAACCTCACCGACTCATCAACCAAGTCCTTGCTCTAAGTGAGCATATGATGATAACGTGTGAATTGTACACGAGTATAGGATTAACTTGATTTAGCCATGCTCTTTCTACTTATTTACTTGTGATGTTTTTGGACTGATATCCTTATAAATATTTTATGCAATAAAATGCTCCTTTCACTCCAAAAAAAAAAAGATTGTTTTAGCACTTATAAGGATTTTTTTAGCGTGCAAACTTTGATTTCCCCAAAGGTGTCAAATCCTTGTGGCACTTTCATATACACTTCCTCGTACAAATTTCCTTGCAAGAATGCACTGTTGGCATCTATTTGTTGACACATGGATGATGACTAGAGCCATATCTTTATATTATTTGGAGTAGTCTTGGAATTCAGGAACTTTCAAGGGCCAAAATGATAACGTTTTTTAGTGATTCCTTTTTCTTGAAAGTTAGACTTCCCCGAATTTCAAAATAGTCCTAATTCGTTATTTGGAGGCGAGACTATGAGTTGTTAAATTGGAAATTTGATATGAATTGATGATATTGAGGTTGATTAATAGTTCTAGTGAGTTGTTTGAGTTGAGGATACATTGATTTTATAGGAAGAGTTGAGAAAGAAGACTTTCCGTTGCACGTTGGAATTGTCACAATGGGGAGATATCTTCCAAAATCCATCGCACCTTTTCCTAACCATCTTTGTTCTCTTGTATCATTCCTCCTCTAATTCTCGTCGCTTCCATGAGATTTTTTTGTACAGAAAAAGTTTATGTGAGTTGGTCCCGGGGTTTCACCTAGGCTAATGCATGCCTCTAGGCTCAATGAGCGTTTACTGAGATCACTAATGCCTCGTTTGGTACGCAGAATTGATTTTGATGGAAATGGAAATGGAAATGGAGATTAGCTTTAAAATTACGTTTGGTATATCATGGAAATGAAGATGGAATCCATATCTTTTTTTTATGAATGTTGATTTTTTTTTGAAATGTAACAAAAAAGACTATTTTGCATAAGGGAGGATATTTTGATCCAAAAAAATTGGACTCCATGGAACCCAAATGAATTCCATATGTTTGGGTATGGAATTGAAATTGGGTATTTAGGTGGAATTGAATTCCACATGAAACTGTAATTCCATCATACCAAACATGCCAACATCATGTAATTCAATTTCAATTCCATTTCCACCCTCTCATTTCCACCATACCAAACGGGGCATAAATATTCGGGAGTTCCTCTATTCAATCCTTTTCCTTCTTCTTATTGCTGGATATCTCGTTCGTACACATCTTATCTATTTCTCGAGCCTATATCGAGTTACAGACAGAGTTCAAAAAGGTCAAATCTTTGATGATTCCATCATACATGAGTAAGGTTCTCATATTAGCAGTAGAATTTGAACGTACAATCTTTTTAGGTTTCTTCCATGATATGTTCCTCACCCTCTAATCCCCTCATCAATTTATTGTCTCCATGTCCTTGTAATGGGCCTCCTTCGCTTACGGATGCAGAGCCCAACCCACTTGAGTTGTGACACTTCCTTTTTGGCTGCAACTTTTTGAGTTGTGACACAAAACTTAAGTACTGCACTAAGCTTTTATTATGGACCAAGAGTAATAAAATAGCAATATAATAGTATCCCCACACTTAAAACATACCATCAGCACCAATGGGAGTTTAAGTCCAGTGGAAAACATAAAGCACTCACAATGTGACGACTAAGGTTAGAATCCCTATGGCAAATAGCGTACATATTAAGTGTCTGATAGTGTCTTAAATATAATTGTATTTGTCACAATGATACATGTGTTGAGTAAAAATTAAAATAAAACATACCATCAACCAATCAAACATAAAATGGGTGACACTTTAATATTGGTTATGAAATGATGCAGTTTTGATTTTTTTTAAAAAAAATTACTATGAAATTGTGCATTTTTAGCTCAAGATTTTGGAAGTTAAAACTTGAAAATATGCTTCTTGTCTTGATACTTTGAAGTTAAAATTACTATAAAACTGAGTTGGACTTGGTTGCCTCATGCATCATCGATCCTAAATTGGTGAAGTTTGTTGGAAGGATAAAATGTTTGTATGAGAGATTATAAAGTTGCATAGATTCTATATAATGGATGTGTCGATGTACACCTACTGAATTCTAGCCCTTGGAATATGAAGATTTTAGGGAAAATACCATTGTTTTGGAGTGATTATGTTATGGGACAAGTGCCTTCATTTGTGAAACTACATCAATGACATCTTTATAGGCCATTAAAATATGTTTGGCAACAATTGAATCAAAGTTAATCATTTTAACAACGGAAATCGGTTTAGCAGAAAGGATTAGTCTTTCTTGACTTGGTGTATCAAGGTTCAAATTTCAGTTAGAAGAGTTAGCACATTTATTACCCGACAGTACTTCGAATAAAATTGCCTCGCTTCAATAAAAGGTTACATATATGCTTTAATAGATTAATGATTTTATTTGCATTGCCCTATTTTGCTCAGTCTATTTCAATCGGGAGTCAAATTTTGCTTTGTTCGATGGTTTCAGTGGATTTGAGTTCAAATAACATTACAGATGTTATGTAGTGAAATTGCTTCCAATTGAAGGTGAAATTGATAAGGTAGTGAATTCAAATAACATTACCGATGTTAGTATTTTGTTAATGAATGATCTTTAAGTACATCTATAAACGCTCTCTGAGTTTAAAGGTATACTCTTGTTACGGTAAGCCCTAGAATCCGATTGACCTATACATTTGTTTTACCAAAAACTTTTCATGCTTCAGCTCAAATAGATTCCCGTTGGGCCAATTTAACACTTCAGCCCAATTAGATTTCATGTTGGGCCCAATTCAGAAGAACAGACTTCATATTTTTTTTATAAACAAAAAAAAAGTGTTAGTGACTTCACATAATCACATCAACAATCATTTGATTATTGTATAAAAAAAAAACAATCATTTGATTATTGGTTCCCGTTGGGCCCATTTGATTTCATGTTGGTTCTCAAAGGATGTGATGAACTGCAATAAAAAAGAATGTTTTTTTTTACCGCGGCATAAAGAAAATATTTTGTTGCGAATAAACAAAATATTGAGGAATTATCCCTATGTAAAATCAGAATTATTGATATAGGCCTTTTCCACATAAAAAGGAATCTTTTGTTACAATAGAAGAAGAATTGATGTCTTTATAGATCCGGTTTTTTTTTTGAATCATAGCGTATTTGCGTCTTTCATACTCTTGTCACTTTGAGTACCCCTACAGGATAGACCTCAACAAAAAAAATGAAAAGTAACGGCAGCAAGTGATTGAGTTTTTAACTGTTTTAGAATTTTTAGGAAGCTATTAACTAATATAATAATCATTTCTCTCTAAATTAATTTCCCTCACTTATAAACTGATATATATATTTTAACGATATACATAAGTATTTTTAGAATATATATTATAATTAAGTAATTTATTTATTTTTTTAATCTCCTCTAAAAAGTCAATTGTCTCTTGTATTAATGATTAAAAATAATAATTGCAACTTGTAAGGCATCCAAAGATTCTCTATCTGTAGTTTAACTCGAATTTTTTTCTAAACACATGTATCTTCCTACTAGAGACAATCATCGCATTAAACGTGAGAACATTTACCAACAAAATGCAAATATTGATCAGTTACGTGTATCGTTAAACTCAACCCTATTGGTGAGTTTAATTATAGTTGATTAATGCTATATTTACACTTGTAAACGAGCACTAATAG
>JANTPZ010007037.1:0-14104 GCA_025593235.1 Vachellia pachyceras | reverse complement strand
TGACCCTTGAATTTGCAAGCATCTCATTCGAATGAGCCTTGTGGCTCATTCGAATGAGCTGCTCATCTTCAGCTTATCAGAATGAACCCTCGAGATGAGCTTCATTTTTGTTGCCTCTCATTCGAATGAGCCTTGTGGCTCATTCGAATGAGCTGCTCATCTTCAGCTTATCAGAATGAACCCTCGAGATGAGCTTCATTTTCGTTGCCTCTCATTCGAATGAGCCTTGTGGCTCATTCGAATGAGCTACTCATCTTCAATTTATCCTAATGAACCCTCGAAATGACCCTTGAATTTGCAAGCATCTCATTCGAATGAGCCTTGTGGCTCATTCGAATGAGCTGCTCATCTTCAGCTTATCCGAATAAACCCTCGAGATGACCCTTGAATTTGCAAGAATCTCATTCGAATGAGCCTTGTGGCTCATTCGAATGAGCTGCTCATCTTCAGCTTATCCGAATGAACCCTCGAGATGACCCTTGAATTTGCAAGCATCTCATTCGAATATATATATATGTTCTTCCTCTAACCAGCTCGCAGCTCCTTTTGTTGTTTTGCATATGTTTCCACGGCAGAGAGCCTTTGAATTTCAATATATATATATATGTCCAGTGTTGTAGGAGGGCAAATCCGTATTTACGCGTCTTTGAATTTCACTTCCCACCACTGCAGATTTTCCCGCGGACGCTTGAAAATGGGTTCCCGCGGGAACCCATTTTCCATTTAAATCTTCGAACCAAACGGCCGCCGCCAGTGGAAAATTTAAATTTTCCTATTCCATCGCTACATTTTCTTCGAACCAAACGGGCCCTTATAGTGTTAAGATTTCCTTTGGGGATTTTTGCATTTTTTTTTTATCTGTGGTATATAAAAATATCTTCATTAAGTCACGATAATATAAAAAATATCACGCAATTTTAATAGATCGATTGGGCTAACATTTTCCTCTTATTCACTTTCAAATTTCAGACTTCAGGACGAAGCGAGGGAAGATAGAAATCAGACAGAAGCGGAATCCAGAGAGCTCAGAGTTGTACGAGCGACATGGATGAAGATCACAATTACAGCGGCAGTGGCGGCAATCACGTGGAGACTTCCAAGGCTGAGAGATCCGTTTGGCTGATGAAGTGTCCTCTCGTCGTCGCCAAGTCATGGCAGAATCATCCTCCCTCCCATCCTCAATCTCTCGCCAAGGTCGTCCTCTCCCTCGATCCTCTTCAAGCCGACGATCCATCCGCTCTCCAGGTGCTTTTCAATTCCTTTTCGAACTTTATCCTTTACGCGATACTTCAACCATTATTTACCCCCAACTACTTTTTTCTCTGGTTTCATATTCTTTTTGGCAGGAGAGAGTGATGCTATTTGTTGACTTTATCAGATAGATGCGTTGTTTTGGATGTAAATCATTCTGTAAATTTGTGTTTTTTTCTAGGGAAGTTGTTATAAATCTTCATCAACTTCTTCAAAACCCTACTTCCTTGATATGTGAAGAACGAAATAATCTCCTGTGGTGTATTGCTTTTGCTATAGACTGTTCTTATTCTAAATTTTACTGAACTCGTAAGAACTTTCAATATTATTAATTGCTTAAATACAGTTACATATACATTCTGAAGACATGGCTCACTGTAGCCGCTTTCTATTCCTATCTAATCTATTGTTATTATTTATTATAGAAGAACAAAGAAGCCTGACGGGCAAGAGTGTTGATTACTATTGATGTGAGATAGTCATCCGTTTTCTAACTTGTATCATGATTATGTCAGTTCACGATGGAGATGGCGGGCACAGATGCAGTGAATATGCCAAAAACTTATTCTTTAAATATGTTTAAGGATTTTGTTCCTATGTGCGTATTCTCTGAGACAAACCAAGGTAAGAATTGTAATTTTAGCGTATTCGAAATCATGCTTTATTGGAGCTACTTCACTGTAAATCCATATTATCCATCTAACTTCTTGGATATGACATGGTATCAACTCAACTCACACGTTTGATTGATTATATTTATTAACGTTACCTTTCACGCCTGATGACTCTTAAACAGAGTGGTGTATAAATTATCTCAATTGATGTTGGAAACATTCATTAAGGATAGAACCCAGGTTGTATATTGTTTTAGTAGTTCATTGAGTTTAAGCAACACAAGACAAAGCCATCCATTACAGTTGAAGGGAGCAGTAGCTCTGCTTGTCTGATTCGGAAAGTTTTCTTGTCTCTTGCAGATCATGTGTAATGTTAATAATAGCAGAAGTGAACTGAAATCACAGTTTGCAATGTTTGTGTTGTACTTAGAAGTCTGAAGGGTTGACAGCTTTGTTGAGAGACTTTGAGAAGGCAAAGTGGAAGTACCTTCCAAACTTCATGAGTCACAAATGCTTATATTGTGATGTGAAATTGATCCTGATCAGTAACTGACTATCATGAGTTCATGACAATTATACGATTCAAAATAGATGAAAAAGACTTGCATGTTAAGTGCTATTGGTTATATCAGTTATCATAGTTAGGTTTGGCACCCTGAGTAAGGTAACAATCACCAAGTTCTTGTCAGGCAAGGTTGCGATGGAAGGGAAAGTAGAACATAAATTTGATATGAAGCCACACGGTGAAAATATTGAAGAGTATGGCAGATTGTGTCGAGAGAGGACTAACAAATCTATGATTAAAAATCGACAAATACAGGTAATATTTCTTTTTTCTTTTTTTATTCTCCCTTGGGGGGCTTTTGGCTTCTTGCACATATGCGAGACGAAAACTATTGATTATCTTGTTCACTTGGTTTTATTGGAAGGTTATTGATAATGATCGTGGAGTTCTAATGAGGCCCATGCCTGGAACGCTTGGTCTAGTTTCTTCCAATTGAAAGGTATCCTTTTTTATACAGTATTGTATGTTGAATGGCATGCTGATAAATGGCTTTACATCAGATTCTCGTATTGCATAAAATCTGTGGTGTAGAGTATTGGAAGTTTATGTTAATGATTATGAGTTCTTATAAAGTGTTCTGAAGGTTATTATTCAACTTTTGTAGGATAAGAAGAAGCCACAACCAGTGAAACAGTCAGATACAAAGAGAACAAGAAGAGATCGTGGAGAGCTGGAGGATATAATGTTCAAGCTATTTGAAAGACAGCCTAATTGGGCCTTGAGGCAGCTTGTCCAGGAGACCGACCAACCAGCTGTATGTCTTTCTGCTCTTTCTTTCTTCTGGCCTTTTTCATGGTAGTGGGGGTGTGTGTCTTTAAAAAGCTGGTTCGCCTTGATATTTTCTGGGATTTATCATTTAGGTCGGACTTTGCTGCTTTATGGTGTGGTTATAGTAAATCTGAAAATTGATTTCCATTTGATTATTGCATCATATTTGAGCTTGACATTTAAGAGTCAGTTGCATTACATCCATTGTTTAACGTATTTGCAATAATCAGATATCCCTATCACTTGATTTATGGTATCCTAATACAAAATCCAACAGTTTCTGGTGATCAGTCCATTTGAATGTGCCCTGGTTAGCAATTCAACATGGTTTTTATTCATGTATGCAAGTTTCAAGGTCAAATCATGTTAACCTACATATGTGCTCAGTATGATTTTTGGATCGATGGATGCATTACATAATTTCTGAATTTATGCTTGACTAATTTGACTCCCCCTCCTCTCCCACTTTGCAGCAATTCTTGAAGGAGATACTGAATGAATTGTGCGTGTACAATAAAAGGGGTGCCAATCAAGGAACTTATGAGCTTAAGCCCGAATACAAGAAATCTGTTGTTGAAGAAGATACAGGTGCTGAATAAGTATACTTTACTTTTCATGCCCCAATCCCCTCCATCCAAAATGAAATATGAAGAGTAAACACGTTTATGGTTAGTACACGGGGCTAGGGGGTAATCAGGGCAGCTGACAACTGGTAAATTCTGTATCTCTAGTATGCTCAATTTACCATATCTTTATTTTTCTTTTAAAGCATCTTTTCAACCTTGAAGAAGATGCGCAAGTGAGTTGAATGCTCTGTAAAAGGATTTTAAGGGAGCGAAATAATATTTACGGGTAATTGTTGGTTGGCTACATCTTTGGGGCTTGGGCGAACTGGCGATTTCTTAATATTGGGCTTTTATTCACCGTTCTGTCTCCTAAACGTGTAGATAAGGTATTGCCATCTGCATTTGATATATGGATGCTTGTTGGAGCGTTTGGAAAAGTTAAACGCACGTTTAACAGCGTTTTTTCGCAAAACGAGATAATATTCTTCATATATTTACTTTGATTTACGTAAAAGTACTTCTTTACTGTGTTTTTAAACGGGTACATAAATGATTGCCCTAACATGAGTGAATCCAACAAACAAGTAAAGGACAAATCCTATTGTAGATTTGAGGATTTTAAGGTAAGGATCTGGACTATCTGTAATTACCTTTATAAATTTTTTTTTTGAGTTTGGAGGTATACTCTGGTCCGATGGATTTTTGAGATTCAAACTCATTAAAGCTTTCTTTTTGTACGAAAAAAAAGAAATAAATAAATAGGAAAAAAATAAAGTTGTCTTTGATAGGAGGCGGTGAGACAGATTATGAATGTGAGGTGTTGTATATTGCTGCAGCAAGCGCTCGCAAAGAAGCTTTGCTCTAAAGCGTAATGCACTAAGCCGCTTCATGGACTCCCACGTTTACTAGACTTCAATGGTATGTTTAAAATTTGTTTGGAAAGCCTCTAAAAGCATTTAAAAAGTATTTTTAAATATGATGAGATAAAATTCGTTTTACATACTTTTTTAAAATTTCATAGAATTGTTTAAAATAAGATATTCCAAACGTTAAATTAAACTTGTGATTGTTAGTAAATGCCAGAATTTCTATTTAAATTCTGCTATTAATGATTTTATCGCTCCCTTATTTTTTAAAGATTATAGCCCTACAGTGTTCAAGACTTTCTATTTTTTTCTAAAAATGGTGTGAGGATTCTAATTAAACCCCCGTATAATTATAATGTCTATTGTTTTTTGAGCAAGTATAATTAATATCAACGTAAAATAAAAGATCCGTAGTGTTTATGTGTTTATTTTGGTGCATGGGGTTGGAAATCAATAGCCAGTTCATGATTCGCTTATTTATCGGTTCAATGCTTGACACCCTAAAATGTGCGTCTCCATGCTTTAAAGCCATGAAGCAGCCATATATTTAGGGTTGGAAATGCGAGTTGGGTTTAGCCTGCCAATTTTTTGCTAACTTAAGCTGGCATTTTGCTAACCTGTTTAACTCATTTTTTAATTTTAAAAATAATATATTTTATATTTACCTTTTTTATTTTAACATTTTTTATAAAATATGATAATCAATATCTAATATATTTAAAAGTAGTATAAAATATTTTTTTATATCAATTTTCTATAATATTATACTTGAATTATAATAAAATATTATTACTTATATTTTTTAAAAATTTGAGAATGTCATTATTAAAATTTATTGGTGGAGAGAGAATAATGTGATTATGCAATTTTGGAAGAAAAATTGGGCAACAAAAATTTAAAAAAAGATTTTTTTTAAGAAACATATGTTTGATGGGTTGACAGGCCATAACGAGTTCGGGCTGTTATGCAATTTTGGAAGAAAAATTGGGCAACAAAAATTTAAAAAAAGATTTTTTTTAAGAAATATATGTTTGATGGGTTGACAGGCCATAACGAGTTCGGGCTGCTTGGGCTTATTCAGTTGTCAACAAACAACTAGTCATATCAATTGTCGACAAATTGAGGGCTGGAAATTGTTAATTAATCGCGCCATTTATTTATTTATTTAAAAAACTAATCCTCTTACTATATTCATAGGACAGAATAATGAAAAACACGAGACTTTCGGAGACATCATTTTATTCATCACTGAACTAATGTGGAACACTAACGGCATGGACGGAGAACCACGACGTCTGACTTCTCTTTTTTGCCAGGTAATTAAAATCGAACCGAACCGGCCGGTTCGGACTGGAAACCGGTGAACCGGCCGCTGATCCGGTCCGATTTGGCATCCGACTCCAGATTGGGGGTCATACCGGAAAAAAAGTTTTTTGCTCTATCCATGCTCTGGCCCTCCGGTAGGGGTGGAAACATGTCAAGTGATCTGTTGATGGCTTGTGGCTTGATTTGTATTTAAACTATATAAACCAGGTATTTACAGGCTCAGCACAGGCCAAAGCCTGTTTTACTAAATAAGCAAAGCCTATGCTCATTGAGAAGTTTTTTTTGCTTGTCAACCGGTCTATACCTGTTTTTTATTTTAACAGTATTAAAAACGACAAAGAGTTGTAGAAGTGTTGAACACCCATGGTTTTAGATCTTACCACTACATTAATACATTTATTTGTTATCTACTATGCATTTTCTATAATTATACATTTACCTGTCGGGATTTTACATTTTATAAGTATTTTTCTGTCATCTTCCCCTTTTCATTTGCTTCATTGCTTCTACTTCCTTCCGGCCTCCAGAGTTGTAGACCGCAATCCCCTTTGAGCTTCACGCTTGTTGCAGTCGCCCATCACCTTTAAGCTTCACTTGTGTCACCGTCTCCTGTCGCCTCTGAACTTCACTGGCAGAGTCGTCGTCGCCCGTCACCTTTGAGCTTCACTCGCAGAGTCACCCATTGCCTTCAAGCCTCCTGAAGCCTCAGTGGTTGCTCCAAGGAACACTTGTCTCTTTCTATTATTCTAAATTTTAATCTACTTTCATTCTCTCCTCGATGGTTGCTCCAAGCTTCACTGCTAGTATTTTTTTGTAACTATGGCATTCCGAGTAGGAGGGGTATGTTTGTTTTAGCACAATCATTTTGATATGTTTCTTGTGATGGTTGCTTGAATAAGTTCTGATATTGTTCTGATTTGATCTAGCTACTATCAAGATTTATTCTGATTTAGGTTACCTCTGATTTGTTGTAGTTATTCTACTAGAATGTTACCTCTCTCGCTGATGTATTCTAATTTATTCCAATTTCCTATGATTTATTCTAGTTGTTCTGCTTGAACTCGTCAATCAACCAGTTGATGAGCTTGATTTTGCTTGGTTCTTTATATTTTATGGCTAGTGGTTATGTTTATCTTGTTAAATTGTTATGAGTTGTGTCTTATTGATTAATTAGATTATATTGTAATATTTTTGACATATTTTGGATGATTTTAATTCATTTTTTTGATTTATGACTTATTTTATTTTAGCCATTTTTCGGCCTAGGACTGTAGCTTGTTAGCCTGATTACGTAGGTTTATCAGAGAATAAGTTTTTCACATGTTTCAAAGCTTGCAAAAAGGCCCGTATGTAACATACCATAAATTATGATCACACAAAACATGTTTGGCTTGTTTAGGGTTAATTTCATGACTCTTCTAACTTAAACACACCGTTTTTGTATCTTCAGACGAGATGTCAACTTGAGAGGTTGTTGCTTCTTCTAACTGAACTCACCGTTTTCAAAATCTGAACATTATTCCTGTAACCATCAAAAACCATCCATCCCATTCTATTTATAGCACATTTTCAGCATATTTTCACCGAAATCAAAAGAATTTTATTGACTCCGTATTCAAATTTAATAATTTCTCATTTATCTACTTGTGCAATATATATAATTTTCCAGAACACAGCAACCTATAAAACAATATATTATAGATGAAATTATACATTCATATAAGAAATTGTAGTAAAATAGGACCAAAGGAGTGCAAGGGACCGAACGACTTTTACACCATATATATAGGGAGCTGTATGAGACTTGATGCAGATTATAGTACTACAAATTAAATGAATTCCCCCTTTTAAGTCTAAGCAAGCAATCAAGTGATCCTGGAATTTTACCTATCGTATCTTTTCACCAATTCAGTTTACATGAAAGAAGAAAGGATTGACGGACAACATAAGAAGTACTTGCGAGTGTGTTGCTTTAAAATTGGTGCTCTTTCCTGTGATGTTTGAGAACTACTAATTAAAACTGGGTTCAGGCTAGGAAAAGCACGCAGAGTCAAGTGTCTAATCCATGGAATGGAAAAAACAAAACGATCTTCAATCTTCACATCCATTAACCTTAACAGAAGAGTATATAAATTTTCTCTGCACGGGCATATGTATGCACTGCCACTATATCAACATTGTGTGCTGAATGCCTGCATCTGTTATTCTAGTGTAATTATACAATGCTGCCTCGTCTTTCTCCAGTACAATAATTTCGCGCACTCGGTCATCAGTCAATTCACTATATGCTTCTTCATTACTATTATTCATCTAAGGAATCTTGCAAGACTTTCGTTTCTACGTTACGCACTACCAAGTTAGTTATTTCATAGCAATTATGTATGAATGAATGATAATTATGGCATGCATGCATGCGTCAGCAAATATAAGCATTGTCGGCATGCATAATTATATTATTATGCCAGCGTTTCCTTGAATTGATAAATATTAGTTTCACAAAAATCACAAGCTGATCTGATCTTGGAACCCTGAAGCTCCCTGCCACAATATCTCTTTTATATTACACACACACATGTAACCTTGTATTATTGTTCGATGTATGGCATGTAGTTGACAGATCCTATTAAGCAGGGTAGCCGGGGTGCTTATAGGGTTCCGCCAAGATAAATAGCGGGGTATTAGTGGAAGGAATATGTAGGATGGTCTGGCTTGTATATACTGTGCGGTTAAGTTTGATACTTTAAAATGCGAAATCAGTTAAGAAGCAGAGGGACAAGATCCATCAAGTGCATATTTGAATGTGAACACTAGCTAAGCTGAGAGTAGTGGAGCGAGCCATGGGCCTTGTGGAGCAATAATTGTCAGTCGCACGTCTTATCGCTGCATGTATAACGAGGGAGATCACAAAGATAAGGAATCTTCCTCGTCAGCTTTGGAAAACTTTTGATCACTGCCCCAATTTTCTTTTTGCACAATCAGATGTATCCCCACTACCATCTAATTGATCTTTCTCAATGTCAAGTGTCTTGATTGACTGACGAAGAGCTCGTACAAACGGTGGGTGTCCCCAGCCTGGGTTGGGGACACTTCACCCACAGAGTGAGTGATTTCGATGAACGTGGAGAGAAAACATTACTACTAACAAAGATGAAAAGTCTAATGAACCCCCGGGGGGGGGGGAGCATAAGGAAGCGGTAATATTCAATGAAGGTTTCGATATGGGAAGGTGGAGTATGACAGGACTCCTGCCATTGATCGTTGGACTACGCCACTTTACATAACGTGTTTTTATGCCTCCTCCTGTTCTCACTCGGGCGCGTATGTAATTAATAATATGGTCACTTTACAACAAGTTCCGTTGCCATCAGAATCCTTTCTGGTTAATAATTGATATACCATTTGTCTTTGCTTTGCTTAATATATGCAGGTGGCCCGCGGGCTGTAGCAAGCAAATTCATAGAAGGCCACTAAATGGAAGAAGAACATGATGATAGTGCTACACGCATTTATTAGTTCAATCGATTCAATAACCACTGATAATATATACATACGTATATAGCGTGTCCGTCCCCAACTGTCCTTTGGGGCTGGGGCTCTTCAAACCCTTGTCTGCCACTTAAGCCTTGTACTAATTTGTGGAACCGAGTCGCAGTACCAAGCTTCATCCATCAGGCTTCACCCGGCCGGCACCTCTTGCAGCAGTTTTACTCTACCTAGCTAATATGAAAGTTTTCACTCATGATTGTTGTTTTCCTATTTGTATTTGTGCATGATTTTTTTGAAATCCATTAGAGTCTAATTCATCACTAGCTTGTAATAATAGACATTCCTTTTTGTAAGGTGATTATTTTTAATAAAATGACAAACTCTAACGCTTTGTATTTTTTACTGATAAGATTCTACAACTAAAACAACTGCAGATCTTTATATTTAAAAGAATTTCGGAATTATCAAATAACAACTTCTCTCATTTGTTATCTCTTCACGTGTACACAAAACAACAGGTTTGCACCGCATATGCGGAGAAGCTACACGCCCTAACTATCGGTTAATTAGGTTCCAATCCCACATAAACCTGTCTCCTGATATCCATGTCCATGCATACTACTCTTGTATAAAACATAGCATAAGAGTGAAAGTAACTTATTGAAGGATGAATAGGACTCGATCACCTAATTAGATGTTAAGAGATTAATTCTTTACCCTATTTGTCATAGAAAGTTACATTTACATAAGTTGAGATAAAATTAATCTAATGTGCTTATTTTATAGGCTTTAAATCATGTCAGAAAAGTTACTGTACAAAAAGCCAAATCAAATCGGCGAATCAATTATGGTTCCGTTGCGGTTGGCTATCTGGAACGGGAATCGGACTAAACCGGCTAACCCTGTGTTAACCTACCCAAACAGATCAAACTAGCCAGTTGGATGGGTTAAACCAATTTGCTTATTTTTTTAAAAAACCTTAAAAGCTAGAAATACTCAAAAAATGGAACCGGAGTGAGAATACGCGATCATTTAATTTTTAAAAAAATATAGTAACAAAACTAATACTTAATTCTCTCTTTTCCATTTAAACAAATTTAATCATGAGGAAATAACATAAAATTAATTCATTTATCCTATTATTTTTATCATTGATATTTAATTAAACTTTAAAAATTTAAAATATAAATAAAATAAAATAATATTTTATGTTTTACCTATTAACTTTTATGAAATAAAATATAATATACTAAATTTTATTGTTTTAATATAGCCGGTCTAATTCAAGTTTGACCCCGATCTAGCTCATTAACCCTTAACCACTGCCTCACCCCATTCAATGTCCGATTCAGTATTGTGAACATTAAAAAAATAGTTTCTACCGTTAATCTAAACATACCGAATCATCCTATCATAACATAAACTTTTGACGTTAGGATAACTTGGACTTTGAAACATAATAACTTTAAGCTTGAATATATAATCGATAGAGAGCAATAATTATATCCTTTAATACAAATCAATTAAAAACGGTGATTATGTGTATGTTTAAGAAATCCGTTGGAAAAAAGAAGTTATAGTTTTTGAGATGGTTTTACAGATTTTAAGATGGTTTTGTTTTAACTTACTTGTACCGTTGAAAAAAAAAGAGTTCTCAAACAACCATAATATATATTGGCTGATACTAACATTAATTGATCATGACGATAGCAGTAGAAAATTAGAATGTTTGGGAAATACTCAAGGAGGATACACAGAAATACATAGTACGTACGTGCCTATGAATCGAGGAGGACGCGGAAAAGAAAAATAAATGTAGTCGCGAGATCGATACCCGAGAAGATAACCAGAGCCGAAATCATGATGAGAGATTATATTAGTCGGAAACAAACAATCATGCCACTCTTCGATTTCAGATTACGACAGATCAACTTGATTAGCGAGATTTTACATGAGCCCATCTAATCCAACTTTGAATCCTTAATAATGAAAAGCAGGCGAAACTAATTTTTCCAAAAGAGATGTATACACAACTTAATTAAAGCAATTTTGCACAGCGACGGGCAGGTCTTTCTGGGTTGGTGTGTGTGGATGCCCTCCCTCGCCTTTACGTGCTTAATTAAAGCGCCAAAACGAAAAAGCAGTAAAGAATCAAAAAGTTACGTAGTGGGTTTTATCTTGCGGCTAGCTATGATCTTTAAAATTGATGTGCCCTGAACCATATCACGTAAAGGAAAAGGAATCTTTACGGTGGAAGTGAACTGAGTTTCTCCTGGTTGCATTATAAACACAAACGCCAGCTTATCTTCAAGAAAATACCACAACATATATGTAGATTGGATACTACAGAAGGAGTTTGGACTTAGCGATAATGAACAAAACCTGCTCTATCTTCACCGACAATATACATGTGAGATATATATTATGATTATTATAGATATATAATTAGGGAATTAATAAAATATCCCGAGTGTGACCGGTGCTCATTTGGGCTGAGTTCAGATAGAGTAACCCTAGTCAACTTTATAAAAGGTTACCCTCTGATGGTGGGTAGAACATGTTAAGCTTGACGATCATTCACCAATTACTCTTGAGATTCGTTGATTGGTTATAACTATATTTCTGGTTGCCATCATTGAGTCAAAATCCAGTCAAAAGAGACATGTCATCTCATGAGTTATATTATAGGTCTTATATTCAAACTCATTATCTATTTTGCATGTATTATTTTCTCTTTGATCTTGGATCTCACCAACTGAAAAGATAAAGCAATGGTGAAAGGAACTGTTTCTTCTGCTACTTTATGTCAATTGAAGAGAGCTCATAAGCCCGGTATATACTTAACTAATTATGAACTTGTTCTTACAAGTCATACATAGGATCAGTTAAAGGCAAATATTAAGAAAGTTTTAACTAGTTGAGAGTCCAGGAATGATAGACTATATATCTTTCAGCAAAAGAAGGGGTGGAACAAAAGAAAGAAAAATCAATCAACCCAAAAACCACGTGATTATCATGTCGCGGAGACTTTTGGATGATAATGGAGATAGTGTTAAGAACGATACATGTTCATGTCAAATGTGAGATTCCTCATCAGGGTGTCCCCCAAACCTAATTTGTCTTATGGCTAGCCATGATATTCACGATCTTGCGGTGGTTGGTGTCTTGTGATGACGAATTAAATATGCAATTTAAAACATAAATCATGTATCACAGATATAAGACGTGAGATAGTGAATGTATAGGAGTATTAGCTGATGAAGCCAACATAAATAAATGAGGCACTGACTGTTACAATGCGATGGAAGCAAGGAACAGGGATGAGAGCAGTTGAGGTATCTTTAAGGCTATTCTGCTGCGCCTTCACTTTCAAATCTTTATCTAACTCCACACACGTCTCTTTCGTTATGGGGCATGTCTTGTATCAGCTGTCTCAACAACATCTATGTATATGAAGGGAGATTAATATAATTAAGGAGCATGTATATATCTAATTAATTTGGTCATTTATTGTAAAAGCATTCCGTATATCATAATTTTCATGCTCTGGCAAGGCAAAGTTTTCAGCTGATGAAGCCTGACCCACCCAATCAGGTGCCTAAATAAAGAGGTAAAGCGTACTGGTCTGTGTGAACCGAAGTCATGGCCAGTAAGAGTGAAGGTGAAGCATAGCATCCGAGACCAGTCCAAGTGAAGAGCCTCCGCTTTGGAATGGGTCCAAGTGTTGGTACATCATGCATATTAATTACACGTCTTGAAATTCCCACCATAACGCATATGACTAAACATGAGCCTCCCGCATATGACCAACGTCAAATAAAGTGCTCCCATGTTGATTTATATCAGTGGCAAATTAAAACGAAGCCGTGAATGTGATCAACAAAATATCAAAAGAGCCTAACCCCACCTTCGTTTCACAGTGGAACTTCAACATCACGCTGCCCATGCATGCCAGGATGATCACTGCATCTAAACCCTTCAAGTGCCCATCCATTCATCATTAATCTGATCCTTCATCCCCACATTTTCATTCTTTTCAGCATCGATCTTGGTTCACGTTTAGTTTCAGATTATATTTTTTATACTGTTTGATTATGACTTGAGATTGTATCATTCCTCATTCTATATATCTTAAAAGAATAAATATGAGATATGATTATATTTAATTATATTATATTAGATTCTAAGGTTAGCTTTAGTTTGTGCATGATTTTCTGTGTAAAAGTTTCTTTGTACTCTCATTTCTTAAGATGAATATTGAGTTCATGACATAACTCAACAGGGGCTATTTGTTACGTATAAAAACATAGCAAGCGTGTGCGTACGTAATTTTTATAGCATGACAACTGATTTAATTCTAATTTGTTTTCTGGTAATTATGATTTGCATTCAGCGATAGAATTGAAACCAAAGGCGGTACGGTACGGATGACGATTTATTCACGCCAAATTATACAGACATGCTTCGGGCTTAATCAAGCCCTGCATTTACGTTACTGTCAGCGACAAGGCGCTTTCTACAAACATCAAAACGGGTATTAAGCTTTGATTATTAATTAACAGAGTATGAGAGAATTAATCATGATTTTTACAGCCAGCAAAAAGATATATATATAATTATGGAACGACCAACCTTGGTGTTGGCTTTGGCCTACATGCATGG